>OU342744.1:436886018-437189792 GCA_910589775.1 Avena eriantha
CACATGGATCCACTAGTGTCATTGAATGTGTGTTCTTCTCATGAACCACAGAGTCATTGCATGTCTGTTATTCTCACAACCACATAAGGATACACCAGTGTCATTGCATGTGTGTTCTTCTCATGAACCACACCCAGTGTCATTGCATGTGTTCCTGTCACAGTGTACACATGGATCCACCAGTGTCATTGCATGTGTTTTCTTCTCATGAACCACAGCAAGAGTCATTGCATGTATGTTATTCTCACAAACCACATAAGGATACACCAGTGTCATTGCATGCGTGTTCTTCTCATGAACCACACCCAATGTCATTGCATGTGTGTTCCTCTCACAGGGTACACATGGATCCACCAGTGTCATTGCATGTGTGTTCTTCTCATGAACCACACCCAGTGTCATTGGATGTGTGTTATTCTCACAAACCACACATGGATCCACCAGTGTCATTGCATGTGTGTTCTTCTCACGAACCACAGCAAAAGTCATTGCATGTTTGTTATTCTCACAAACCACATAAGGATACACCAGTGTCATTGCATGTGTGTTCTTCTCATGAACCACACCCAGTGTCATTGCATGTGTGTCCCTGTCACAGTGTACACATGGATCCGCTAGTGTCATTGCATGTGTGTTCTTCTCATGAACCACACCCAGTGTCATTGGATGTGTGTTCTTCTAAGAAACCACACATGGATCCACCAGTGTCATTGCATGTGTGTTCTTCTCACAAACCACATAAGGATCCACCGATGTCATTGGATGTGTGTTCTTCTCGCAAACTACACATGGATCCACCAGTGTCATTGCATGTCTGCTCTTTTCATTAACCACACATAGATCCACCATGTGTGATTGCATGTTTGTTCTTTTCACAAACCACATATGGATCCACCAGTATCATTGGATGTGTGTTCTTTTCATGAACCACACCTAGTGTCATTGCATGTGTGTTTTTCTCACAAACCATAGATGGATCCACCAGTGTCATTGCATGTGTGTTCTTCTCATGAACCACACATGGATCCACCAAGTGCCATTGAATGTCTGTTCTTCTCACGAACCACATATGGATCCACTAGTATCATTGCATGTGTGTTCTTTTCATGAACCACAACTAGTGTCATTGCATGTCTGTTCCTCTAATAAACCACACATGGATCCACCGGTGTCATTGCATGTGTGTTCTTCTCATGAACCACAGCAAGTGTCATTGCATGTCTGTTATTCTCACAAACCACATGAGGATACACAAGTGTCATTGCATGTGTGTTCTTATCATGAACCACACCTAGTGTCATTGCATGTGTGTTCCTCTCACAGTGTACACATGGATCCACCAGTGTCATTGGATGTGTGTTCTTATCATGAACTACATCTAGAGTCATTGCATCTCTGTTCTTCTCACGAACCACATAAGGATCCACTAGTGTCATTGGATGTGTGTTCTTTTCATGAACCACACCCAATGTCATTGGATGTGTGTTCTTCTCACAAACCACACATGGATCCACCAGTGTCAATGCATGTATGTTCTTCTCATGAACCACACATGGATCCACCAAGTGTCATTGCATGTCTGTTCTTTTCACAAACCACATATGGATCCACTAGTGTCATTGCATGTGTGTTCTTTTCATTAACCACAACCAGTGTCATTGTATTTCTATTCCTCTCATAAACCACACATGGATCCACCAGTGTCATTGGATGTGTGTTCTTCTCATGAACCACATCTAGAGTCATTGCATGTCTGTTCTTCTCACAAACCACATAAGGATCCACAAATGTCATTGGATGTGTGTTCTTTTCATGAACCACACCCAGTGTCACTAGATGTGTGTTTTTCTCACAAACCACACATGGATCCACCAGTGTCATTGCATGTGTGTTCTTCTCATGAACCACACCTAGTGTCATTAGATGTGTGGTATTCTCACAAACCACACATGGATCCACTAGTGTCATTGCATGTGTGTTCTTCTCACGAACCACAGCAAAAGTCATTGCATGTTTGTTATTCTCATAAACCACATAAGGATACACCAGTGTCATTGCATGTGTGTTCTTCTCATGAACCACACCTAGTGTCATTGCATGTGTGTTCCTCTCACAGTGTACACATGGATCCACCAGTGTCATTGCATGTGTGTTCTTCTCATGAACCACACTTAGTGATATTAGAGTTTTGTTCTTCTCATAAACCACACATGGATCCACCAGTGTCATTGCATGTGAGTTCTTCTCATGAACCACAGCTAGAGTCATTGCATGTGAGTTCTTCTCATGAACCACACAAGGATCCACCAAGTGTGATTGCATGTGTGTTCTTTTCACAAACCACATATGTATCCACCGGTGTCATTGCATGTGTGTTCTTTTCATGAACCACAACCAGTGTCATTGGATGTGTGTTCTTCTCACAAACCACACATAGATCCACCAGTGTCATTGCATGCCTGCTCTTTTTATTAACCACAGTTAGAGTCATTGCATGTCTGTTCTTTTCACAAACCACAAATCACCAGTGTCATTGCATGTGTGTTCTTCTCATGAACCACACATGGATCCACCCAGTGTGATTGCATGTCTGTTCTTTTCACAAACCACATATGGATCCACCAGTGTCATTGCATGTGTGTTATTTTCACAAACCACATATCACCAGTGTCATTGCATGTGTGTTCCTCTCACAAACCACATAAGGATCCACCCAGTGTGATTGCATGTGTGTTCTTCTCACAAACCACATAAGGATCCACCAGTGTCATTGGATGTGTGTTATTTTCATAAACCACATATGGATCCTAATTAACCTTAGGAGATCCCTAACCTTAGCCCCCCAATGGGTGGCCATTAGACCGAGTCTTCTAGAAGGCACGTCCTAACACAATTGTTCCGCTTGACGATTCTTACATACCGTTCGATCGGGGCGCTTGGGCGATTGGGATGGTCTTCGTGAGAGCGATCTGCGAGTAGGCTATTCTGCGGCATGATTGGCTACACTTGCTCTGGACAAATTGGCAACACCGGATGCTTCCCTGTTGCGAGTGTCACAACTCACGAGTTCAGTGGGCCATATCCTAGTGTCACGTCCCCATTACTTCTCTTCCTCCCCGTACTTCTCTTCCTTCCCCTCGAAGCCACTTTCCCCACTTCACTCCCATCCTGCCGTAGCCACAAGCCGACGACGCCTCCATCCCAATCCCCTCTCCGGCAGCCACCCTCCTCCCCTCTCGCCATGAGTTCAATGGGAGATGGCGAGGAAACGCGTCGTGACGATAGGGACGGTGATTTCGATGTGAGTCGTCTCATCTCTATCTCTATCATCTATGGCCAGTTATCTATTTTTAGAGCTAGATCTACTCTGTTTACTCATGCGCGTATGATGTGTTATGCCAACCAGATGATGTATGACTCCAACTATCACGGTTTAGCGGATGAAGACAGTCCTCTGCTATGTAAACATGGACATGTGCCCGCTAAATTTGTAGCGTTTGAAGGACGAAACACTGGCAGGAGGTTTCTACGGTGTCAAGGACATCGTGCAATGATGCAAGGCGGAAGTTGCGGTGTTGTCAAATGGGTAGATCCAGAGTGGCCCAAATCGATGCAGACAACGCTGGACAAACTATGGGATATGACTGTTGAGTTGAAAGAATCCGTAGTCAGCTCACTTCTTGACAGTGTTGAGATGAAGCTATGGGACCCAGTTGACATGACCAAGCTTAACCGAGATCTCGGGAGGGTGCAAGACAAGGTTAGCAAAGTCAAGAAGGAGAGGGACATGGCGTTGGCCCTGAAGGCTAAAGCAGAGCAAGAACTGACTCAAGCAAGGAATGGTCTTCACCAGGCCAAAGTCCTTCAGTTCATAAATACGAGTATTGACAAGTGCATGAGGAAAAATGCAGAGAAACAATTGAAGTTGTGCAAGGAAGATGCTAAAAGGAAGGAGAAGACGATTCGATCTTTGCTCTCGCAGGAAGATGCGCATCGGGCTATGATTAGGACGATCAAGGAGATGTGTGATAACTAGTTCTATTTAGCTTGAGATCCGTGCCTTTTTAAGTTGTAATAGTTGCACTTGTTGACCTAGCGGTCTAAACTATTGGCCCTGGAGTCCTGGGAGGAAAAAAATTGGTCGCCCGTTAATCTGTCTTAACCCTGCATTACTTCCTTTTATCTGACCAATGCCCCTTGGATATTCCGCCCGTCGCTTCGTTGTCCTCGTGTACAAATAGGAGGCGCCACAGCGCGTCGCTTCGTCATCCATCCCCTCGCCCTCTCCAATCTCCACCGCGTCGTCGCTTCGTCGTCCATCCCCTCGCTCCCTCTCCAATCTCCACCGCGCCGCCATGGAGATGCCCGCGCTGAACTTCTACGAGGCGGTGATGTTCGCGTACTTCGACATCCTCGCGCCGCCAACCGCGATGGTGCCCCACGGATCACGCATCAGCTATCAGGGGGTGCCGGTGGCTCCGCTCCTCGTCCCCGGCGGAGCCATGATGGAGAGCGCAATCGCGGCGTGCCACCGCCAGATGCCCGCGTGGAAGAGGGCGCTACCCCGGTATGAGGCGGCCAGCCCGTACTGGCCGGCGCTATTCAAGAAGGAGCGGAAGGCCAAGATTTGCAACCACATCGTTTACGGGCGCGTGGTGCACCAGGATCTCCGCAACCGAGAAGGGCGGGAGAGGTTCTGGTCCATCCCTGGACGGACCAAGTACACCATCATCGCCGACGCTCGCCGTGAAGAGGTGCTCCGTCTCGCGAACAATGCGGAAATCGTGGAGGTTCTGTCCAACGACGACGAGGAAGCCGGCGGCTCGGAGGACAGCGGCAGCGGAAGTGAAATTGTTGACTAGTGGTTGAATTAATGTAGGATGTGAAATCGCACCTTTGTTTAGAAGAATTTGTGGTTGAATTAATGAAATTCCTCGATTTAGATCTCTGTCTCGATTAATTTGTGGAAGAATTTGTGATTTAGATCAATTTCTGCCTCGATTTAGATATTTGTCCCGGATTGGGAACGTGACCATGGACCAAAGACCTCTTTTATATTAGTGTATTCTGACATTGGTGGTTTGTTTAAACGTAATCTACGTGGATTGTGCCGCATGCAAATGGCACAAGCACAATTTATGAAGTGGAAACACGTACACCTGGTTACTGGAGATCCGGGAGCTTCGCTAGATGCAGGGGATGCATGAGCAGAGAGGCGGTGAGATAGACGGGCTCAAGATTAGGCCAGAAAATGGTACCGATTTCCTCCTCATCTGGGCATTATCGGTTGCCATTGTTGTTTATGTTGCCATGTCGTTGTGTGCAGCAGCTGAAATAAGTTGCTGCTACGCGGAGTGTAGCAGCTTAAATAATTTATTTCTGTGCCACTTACATTCCGTCGTATTTGGAGACCTCCTGCCCCTCAGCAATCGTGGAACCGATGCTGCGTGTTTTCAGATAGCAGTGGCACAATCACAATTTCGGATTCAACTACTGACTCGGGCGTTTCCAAACCCTAAGTCGTGGTACATTTTACTCAGAGAACGTGGGTAGATTGTTTCGACCAGCAAAGTACCACACACAGAGCTCCAGAATTTAACCGAATTACATATATAGGTTCAAGTTCAACACATTACTATGCATCTTCATTGCCAGCAGCCTTCTTCTGCAGCCTGGGTGCCAAGCCTTCATGTCCACTGGCTTCTTCATTTCCTGCCTTCTTCCTCTTCCTCGGTGCCAATTTTCTTAGCTTCACGTACTCTACATCGCCGAGAGAATGGGCACCATAATCATGTCCAGCATCATCTTTCCACTCATTTTTAATTTCTTCGGGCAGCAAAATGACTGACCCGGCAGTTATGTTTCTAACCTTGCGACGCTTCCTGTCAAAGAAACAAGATTGTTGCATAACTGTCCAATATCTACAGAGTAAATAAAACAAAAATTATAATTCAGCACAAACATGCGAACCCCAAGAGACCTTTGCTTACCAGGAGCTAATTGGGTTCGAGCAACCACCCTGTCCAAGAATAGAAGGGCGACTCCCAGTTGCAACAGCTTCCACATCCAGTACATCACAATTCAGCTCAAACATGCAAGCCGAAGCATACCTTTTCATCAACTCAATTAGCTGACTGTCACACGTTAGAGGAACCATGATGCCACGTTCATCCATGAAGCTGAACTTTGCAGTCTGCTTCGACCATAATTCGTCATGATTACACATAGCAGCAACCATGCCAGATATAGTGCAGATCTGCGCAGGCGCTTCTTCCATCGTGATACAATGGTGTCCATACCACTTGCCCTTAGAGTCGTACATGAAGTGGACTACCGTAACCAGGTAAGGATGGTCTGCGGAGATCCCACTTGACAGAAAACTGTGGACAAAATATGTTTGTTAGCGTTGGGCTAATAAACAATTTTAGGTTCAGTAGCCAGCTAGCAGTTATAATTAGTGCGAATAGCAAAGAGAAGGGTTGCTCACCCGCTTGTAGCCAGAACTTCTTCTTCCTTGGTAGTAGGATCTGCCATCCTCTGAGATGCTCGGCTCGTCGGCGGCGGAGGCGGGCTAGATCCTCGCAACGGTGGCTACGGCATGCGCCATTTGAGCTCGGGATCAGCGACTGGGCGCAGCAACTTGGCGCCGGAAGTCAAATGTCCGAAGGGATCGTCCTGCCTAGAGGGTGGATTCCCACGCTGCCGGTACTAGGGGAAAGGTGGGAATGGATTTACGAAATTGGTCAACGCATCCAATCCACTTAGTTACTCAATTTTCCTAAGAGGTTGCCGCGTTGGCGCTCGCGTCACGGACAGATGACCGACATGAGGGTCCCGACCGTCTACTTCACGGGGAAGTTTAACGGAATGTTTGAATTTGGCAGGAGTGAGATGAGTTTGCCTCGAAATGGCCCCTCTCAGTAGTTGGCGGCCCAACATTTCAAAATGCGGCAATTTCAGGTAACTTAGGTACCGCCATGCGCTGGCCTATGAAATTTGGTACCACAGACGAACATGCCCCTTCCCACGAGCCTTGTAGTGAACATCTTATTATGGAACTCTCTCCACACATGTCATGACCCAAGAAATAGGTTATCCTAATTATGATTAATTACAACTTTCTAGTGGTGTATCCTACATCCCCAAGAACGCTTTAGCCTTATTGAGTTCAACCACCATTTCCAATGCTTTCATTTCGTACTTTCTTTTACTTGTTTTAATTACTTTTCTGCATTCAACCAAAAATCTTTCAAACACCCTTTACTCGAAAGCTAAGGCAGCTTACAAGTATCATTTGGTAGACAGTGACTAGGGACATAAAGACCTTAACCAAATAGCTCTCTATGGGTTCGATACTCTTATTATGAAACTATCTACAAGCGATCTGTGCACTTGACTCATCGACCTCTTTCTCTTTTGCTATCCTCTTCTCCTTAAGTGCAATCCTCCTCTCCTCAGCGATGGCCTTCCTCTCTTCAGTGGCCATATTTTTCTTACACTTCTCCTCTTCCATGACCTTGATCTTGGCCCACCTTGTCGCCTTTTCATCTCTCCTCTCGGGCGCGAAAGCTTTCTTCATCTCAACCATTGCACAAGTCTCATATTTGTATCCTCCTTGGGTGGCTCTCTTCTTCCTCTCTTTTGAAATATTTCCCCATCGGGCCTGTTATGCGGGTCCTTATCTTCCTCATCATTGGCCTCGATGGAGATGCTCACCCTTGACCTCTTTGGAGTGGTCTCCTAATTCCTTCGCACACACTTTCCATTGCCAACAAGCTCGATGTAGCAATGGTGCAAGTTGAAAGCTTTGCCACCATTCTTGTTGTTGCGTTGCTTGTAGAGGTCTTGGATGAGTGGTCCATACTCGGTAACGGGCACCCCACTAGCTGGGTTATGGTTCACTTGGTCAACACAATCGGACCAACATTTGCATTGCTCTAGAATGGTGACCCACCGGTGGCCGAGAGAGCCTTGTGTGTGAGTGATAGAAACGGTGACCGTGCTGTTGTAGTACTACTCTATCCGAGGCCAAAACCTCTCCTTGGATTGGTCGGTGTCAATCTATGCATCGAATGACACATTCATCCAAGCATAGAACAATGTAATGTCTTATTTTGTACTATAGTTAGTGGATCTTGTCTTCTTTGTGCCCCTTGAGTCTCCTTCACCTCTCATTGCTCGGGGACCTCAACCTCTTCCTCCTCCACCTCTCCTTGCTCGGTGACCTCAACTTCTTCGTCGAAGTTGATATCGTCGATCCTGGCGGCATGGCTACCCTCCAATTGTGTCATGAAGTTGTCCACCTTGGACTCCACCGCACTACAAATCATCAAGACAACATCACCGCATGTCTACAATTATCACCGAATGAGAAGTCAAGGAAAAAACGAAAATTTTATCTTTCCAGTGTTTCATCGACCATCTCGCGCTCGTCGATGGAGATGACGGTTGGACGGGCTCCTGCTAGGGTGGCACGGGACGGGCACACTGGGCGTGGTAGGCGAGCTCCTACTCGAGCTCTGGCGAGGGAAGGCAAGCTTGGGCTAGCGGCTAGCTGACGGGGTGGCGTGATCAGGGGAAGGGGCAGCGCGGGGCGGGCACACTGAGCATGGTGGGCGAACTCCTACTCGAGCTCCGGCTTGGGCGGGCTTGGGCGGGCGAGCTTGGGCCAGCGGCCAGCCGGTGACGCGGCGTGGTCAGAGGAAAGGGGCGGCAACGAGCTCCGGTTAGGGTGGCAGGGGCGGGACTGTGGGTCCGCGTGCTCGTCAGCGGCAAAGGGGCGACGTCGTTACAACGACGGCGGGGATCGGCCGGTGGTGGTGGTGGTCAACTTCCGATTCCCGTTTTTTCCATTTATTTAGTTTTTTTTGCCTTTTTTAATTTGCTTCACAAGTCGGACTCGGTCCAACTCAGCAAAATGGCACTGGCAAGTGGGTCCAGGTTGTCAGAAACGGTGTCAATTCGTGTTCAGTCTGAGTTTAGTGCGAATTGCAAAAAATCTGCAGCAAAGTGGTCATATTTTACGAAATTGATGAAAGATGGTGGTTTTCCAAACATTTTGCAGGAAAGTGGTGGTTTTATGCTATTAACTCAAATTTTTTACTCCTCTAACCATTTTGGGATCGGTTAAGTGCAGGTTTCTCAAAATTTTACTCTCTAATCAATTGAGGGATTGGTTAGAGATGCCCTAAGTGGGGAAACTGTCCTTGGGCAGCTTACTCGCGATTTACTTGAACCGATAGAGAAACATGATTGCTGGAACCTGAATGATTGTCAGGAATGTTCTGCCGGAAGAAACTGCATAGAATCCCGTTCTTTCTGGCGTCTAGAACAGGACTGTCCATTGCAATAGGTGATCACCGACTCATCGATTACAAAAGCTGTATACATTAGTGTTTAGTACAAAGTCACACGTCGATTACAAATTGTGTATCCATCAGTTGGTTGAGTACAAAGTGTCTATGGTTAATTAAATAATTATACACATGGTGACATGTATGGTAAATAACCCGTTCAAGTTAAGACGGGTAAAAACTGTACAACCTGCTACAGAAGATAGCCGGCAAGCAGAAAAAACAAAAACTCAATGAATATGATTGTGGAAGAGGCAGACAGGGGAGATCATCAATACTGATCTGAAGCTAATTTTGTGAGCAGAAACTCTCGGTAACACCACCCACTGCTACAGGCTTTCTCCAGTTATCGACTGCAGTTGCAAATAAGCATTCTTCAGATCCATAATTCCTTAGTCCTTCATCATGGCTGGGCCAACAGTGGTGCTTGCACTGCTTCCTGATCAAGCTGATCTGCACCTGAAACTCCTGTAGATTTGTCCTTGCCTTCTGGATCAAGCATCCAAGCAAACGCAAAGGATATTGCCTGTAGAGTTTTTTAAGTTCAGGTATGCAGTTTCCCATTTTTGTGAACATAGTACTACTACTCAAGAATAAGAGGACTGACCAAGAAGAAACCCGCGACGAGGAAACTGAAACCTTTGCAGTCGAACGGTGCTTTTTCTGAAATGAAGTAGGCTGGAACCAAGTTGTGGAAAAGGAAGAGATCAAACAACAATTCATGCATATGGGGTTTGATGGGGAACTAACTGATGGCTTACAGGTCAGAGGGCTCATGAACAATGGTGCCATCAGTACAGCTGTGGATTTCACTGTTGCGTTGAATCCCTGTGCCTTTCCCTGCAAAGGTCAAAAGCCATCATGAACAGAGGAAAATTAGTCTTCTAATTATCGTGCTTGGATTTAAAGATGGAGTCAACTAATTGGTTACCTGGTCAGCTGAAACTACTTCCCTGGAGATGATTGCATAAGTCTGTAGATGTTAAAATAATTTCAACATTTAGCATACTTAAAGTATTGAAATGCATGAAAATAGTTACACTATTAATGGTTTTACTGCTGCAATTTTTGTTCAGAGTTATAGGTGAAAAGTGAAAACACGGGACAGTTACTTACAGCCGGTTTGACCATAACGTAGATGATACCCAGTGAAGAAGCAAAATATGGAACCTGCAAAGTTAATTTAGAATAACAGAGAGAAACATTTGCAGTCAGTGACATGATCAATAACTGCAGCAATTTTTGGACATCAGTGAACTGAGGTAAATATGTATCCAAATACATACCCACCAACTCCATGCCAAACCGTACAGCACAGCCTGAAGAAATATTTTTTAGAATCCATTGTTAAGTTCTGTAACGGCGTATTTGACAGTAACACAAATAAATTTGGTATACTCACATAAGCAACCGATGCAAGTATTGAAATGCATAAGACTCCCTTTTCGCCAATTGCATGGATAAGAACTGGGAGTATCACAATCTACAGTTCAAATTTTGTTATTACGATCTGCATTTTTTATCAATTGGGCAAGACACCAGAAAGGGTAGCTTTTAGTTTTAAAGTAGTACCTGCGAAAAGATTGAGCCAATTCCAACCACCATTAGAATTTCAGAGAACTGATTCTTGTCATAACCAAATACCGACTTCAGGTAATACTGCAAGACATACGATGAAGATGAATGGCCTACAATTTTCTGAACACCATGCGGTAAAATATAGAACCGAGACATATGATTACCAGTAGAACATCGCTAATGCCAATCATGCCCAACTCATAGAAGAAAGAAATGTATGTGACTCGCCTAAGTGTGTCACTGGCAAAACAACAACATAGGTGGGTTAAACTGAATCAAAATTTCCAAATGTTGAATGATAGAAGTATCGCAGGCTTTAAGGGATATGATTAAATACCGGAGTACATTAGAAAAATAAACTTTGATTTGCAAGGCTGGTCTAAGTGCAGATGCCGCGCGTGCACCAATACAGCATGACTTATTCATTTGCAAGTGCTATGCAGAAGAGTCTCGTAGGATTATTTTTTTCCAGAAGAATGAGGAGCACACCCAAGACTTATTAATTTTCTTAATTAATGAGTTATTAAATTATAAAAAAACAGGTTTTTCTTCGACTACTAAATTACTGAACCATAATAAATTCAATATTTCTACCGAACAATGCTACTAGTACACGTTATCTATAAAAGTATATTGCTCAAAAAATCTATAAAAGTATATTGATAAACCAATTGCTTACTTGATTTTCACCATGCTAAGTATATATTGATTTGCAAGGCTGGTCTAAGTGCAGATGCCGTGCGTGCACGAATACAACAAGACTTATTCATTTGCAAGTGCTATGCAGAAGAGTCTCGTAGGATTATTTTTTTCCAGAAGAATGAGGAGCATACCCAAGACTTATTAATTTTCTTAATTAATGAGTTATTAAATTATTAAAAAACAGGTTTTTCTTTGACCACTAAATTACTGAACCATAATAAATTCAATATTCTCTACTTAACAATGCTACCTGTATACGTTATCCATAAAAGTATATATTGATAAACCAATCGCTTACTTGATTTTAACCATGCTAATGTTCTCCTTGATAGAAGCCCATCGCTGCTGTGGTACACTGACAACCATAGACGACAAGGACAGACGCCGACACGAACCAGAGGGGGCTTTCTGAAGTGTCTCGACCAGACACATCTTCATGTAGATCGCAGAACAAACCAACAGAGCAACCGAGACCTGTCACCGCACAACCATTGCAGCATTCATTTGTGAAACTGTGTTGAAGTCAACAAACAAATTAATGCAGATGATCTGCAGAAAGTATCATCGAGCTGACAACCTGAAAAATCCACTTCTCTGGCAGAAACCTGGTGAAGACGTTCCCCAGGGAATGTGAAGCGGACAGGATCCCTGTCATGCAACCGAACGCGAACGCTCGCTTCGATGGTTCCACCAGATCAGCCTAATTTGGCAGAAAAATGGTCAAAATTTTGGATTCGTGGAACAGAGTGTTGCTGAGATTTTTTGTGGCAGCCGGCATCGCCGTCGATCACCTACCGTGTAGGCCAATGCAAGGCAGGTTATGGTCCCTTGGCCGATCATGAAGGAGAGGGTGCGCAGAACAAGATAGACATACACGGCGACCTTGGTGCTGCTCAGAGCTAGCACACCTGCAACAAGCATGAACACAAGGATTAGGAAAGATGAACTGTTCAGATCTCTTATAGTAAGAAAATATACTGTAAAAATTGAACATTGTGTAGTTACCGTAAGGGATAATGGAGGTGGAGGCGGCGAGGATGAGCAGAGGCTTCCTGCCGTACTCGTCAGCGAGCTGCCCCATCAGAGTGAACCCTACCGCCCTGAAAATGCCTCCAACCTGCAAACGAGACAACCCAACGATGAGACATGCGCTACTGATTGACTGTGCACTAATTTTCTGTAAGAAAAAAACTCTGCACCGTGAACAAATTCTGTTTTGCCGATGGTTGAAGCACATTATTAGTACGTAGTTATCACAGACTGCAGTGACCAAGACTCAAGGGAAAAACTATGGTCATTTCGTTGACCGAAGCAGAGAGAGAGGGGTGCGCGCGCGAGCTGACCGTTTGGTGGAGGCCGGTGAGGTAGATGGCCTCCGGGCAGCTGTTGCCGCCGCCGGGGCAGAGCGCCGCGGTGGTGACGTCGACGATCACCGGCACCGTCATCTCCTCGGCCACCCAGTACAGCACCAGCCCGATGAGCAGGTGCGCCAATGGTTTCAGCACCCTCACGTCTCCCATCGCCAGCGTCCCGCCCTCCGCTCCTACCATGGTCGCCGCCGTCGCTGCTCCACTATAGGTACTGCAGCCACAGCTTCTGCGGTGTCGTTCGTTGCCGGCCTCGGCAGATTAAGGCGCCTGCGGCCTAGTTAACCGATGGTGCGGGAGTGGTTAGGCGGCCATCTTCATGCGGGTTTCTCATGGTGGAGAAAAAAACACCGCGCGTCACTGTCTGCACTCTCGGTCAAGTTGCCCCAGAAAGTAGATTGTTCCGTGTCGGAAATCTCTCTCCCTCTGTTCATCCATTGCCATACCTTTTTTTGGAATATTTGTCACTGTTCTTGGCTTCGTCCTAGTAAAGCGACAGCCGGCTGTAATGATCCATTCTGCATAGGTTTCTTTCAAAACCCCACCTTTTCCCCTTACAAATGAAGAACTTTACGCATCCTAAGACGACCGTGTGGGCAACTAGAGTATCTTTCGATCTGCGCTGTACTTTTTTTTCGAAAATTCTACCGATCTATTAATAATCATCAAAAACAGTAAAAAAGATATAAAATTAATAAAAAATACAATATGTTCCTGTACCACATAACGACAACTGAAAAAGATAGCGCGAGCCGAAGACGCGTCATAGTCCTCGCCCCTCCAACACCAGAGCGGGGCAAAACTTGTCGTAATAGCTCTTGTTATAAACAGACGAAAAATTGTCATGCTAAGGCCACAAATGACCACTGCATCAGAGCAATAACCATGGTCAAAGATGACAATCGTAGATCGGAAGAGACTGGTCTCAAACCACACCAACGAATACGAAAAACGACCAGATCCCAGGAGATCCGCTGGACACATGACTTCAGGCTCCCTCCGTCAAAGCTAAAAACGCACAATCGGAGCGAGGATAGGGCGGGAAGGATCTTATTCCGACTTCGAGATATAGCCATCGCCCCAACAACCCCCAAAAGCACTAAAAACAACTTAAACAAAGAACGAGAACCCCCTACCAGCGAGGGCCGTGGTCCATCACGCCTCCAAGGTCCCAAGGCCAACAGAGACAGAGCAAACCGACAGCATCGCAGGAAAGGAGGACGGAACCCTAATGGGTTTAGGGTGGTGTCACCTGATCACCTCTCTCCTAGTCCTCCGTACCGGTTCCGTATTGATAGCACCCCAACCTGCATTGTTACTTGCATACACACAACAACATGTTATTTCAACATAAAAGAAAGCATATAGCAAATGTATGAATTAGCGACTTGAGGTAGACTAAATCCACTCAAAGCCTAGTACGAATCATTCATGCATCCTTGTCCTTTGAAGATTTGATGAAGGCTAGACCTGAAGGGGTGGCCCAATTTTCACGGATTTATGGAGGATTTGAGGGAGGATACGAATAATATGATGAACTCAACGAAGAACATGATACAAAAACACACACACACCATACTGATACAATCGGTTTGCTCACGTTGGATCGAACCACCAACTCAACAGAATTACAAGGCAAAGACTAAAGATAGAATCCCTTGTGAAAGATTGGCAAGACCTTGATAGAATCTAGGGAGGGAAAGAAATTGCTCTAGTAGAATCCAAGGGGAAAGACTAGGTAGCAATAGAGTTCCAATGCATAGAAAGATCAAGTGATTGAAGAGATCTTGAACAACTCCAAAATATAACTAGGGAGGTCTTGGTATCCATAAGGGGAGGGATGAGAGCAAAGCCCTACCTTCTTATGTTAGCTTTGTCTAGGATTTACATATGGGGTGGGGGCTAGACGGCTAGGGGAACTTTAGTCATAAAAGGGATAGGTTTGAAGATTACATGGGCCTGGCCCAAATATGCTGCGCAGAGGCAGTCCGAATGTTCTAGGGTAAAGGGGGCAGATATTACGGTGTGGGTTGGAGATTCCGGTCCAAATCCTGGTAATCCCCGGTATGCATCCAGCATCTGACGGCTACAACATCAGCACGGAGATAGGCCAGATCTTTCTGGGTGGACATTCCGGTCCTAATGGCCAGACATTCTAGTGTGGAGCAGTCGGACATTGTGCAACTGTGACTGCTTATTTTTCCTTCACATCCATGCTTCTATGATGTAGACCTTGAGTCCCCGCGCGCTTGTGTCCTCCCCCATTCTCCCATACTCCTTGTCACTAACCTATCATATCCATGGGATGGGGTATGAAATAGTACAACATTTGCAAATGAAAGAATTGGACTCGGGTATAAGATATAGTTCACCTTTGAGGTTCATGAATACTTGGCGTATGCTTGAGCGTATAACAAGGTACTTTATGTGGTGACGAATGTTGGTTGGCCTACATCAAGGTCTTTGTGACTCCTCCGAGTCCTAGGATGTAACTCAGTGGTCGGGTAGTAGTGGAGCACCATGTTAATAAAGGTTTGGTTTCTTCCAAGAACAAATTTTTGGTAGCTCATTAAGGAGAGATACTACATTACTAAAATTTTGCGGGGATCCTTCCCTATTGAACTTGTTTGTCCTTTCTCTCTAACTGATGTATCCAACAACAATACACCAACAAAACAATAAACAAATCCGGCAAACGTTGCAACACAACAACATTTTTGAACTCGAGCATGCATGCAACTCCTTTATTTTGAAAAAAAAAATGAGATTTCAAAATTTCTAAAAATTCTGAAAAAACACTAGATGTAGTTAAAGATGCATAGTACAAGATTGTAAAATCTCAATACGAAATACCTTATACTTGTAATACATAAAGATGAAAAAAAATGGGGAGTGGACCATCAACAATCTAATTAGCAATAATACTATTATAAAAAGAGGTGGATGAATCACATGTAAAACCACGATCAACCAAGAACCTTTAAAGAAATACAATATTTGATCTAACAGCGACAAGGGTTCGAAGCCTCAACATAAGAATGGTACATCACAATTTGTGTCTTGGGCTTCCGTGTAATGCAATAAGTCTTGAGAAAAGTGATGGTAGTCAGTGACAAAGTGACTAACAAAATGTCTCACGGGTATCAAAGCACATAAAGTAAGGACTATAGTGAACCAAGGTATGCGAACCGACAAACTGACATAGAATGTGAACAACACAAGCAATGGCAGGTCAAGTCATAGTTATATACATGACGTTACCCACCATATGATGATGGCAAGCATTATCCCCGAGAAGAGTGCCATCAATAGGATGCAACTACACTAGCTCCATGGGTGTTAGAATAGAGCGTATATCAGTGGGACCTTAGCCCGAGACCAAATCCTGAGTGTAATGATATCGAGAGAAATAGTAACCATTGTTAGTGTGATCAACCTCAATCCCTATAAAATAACTGAGAGACCCCAAATCTGACACCTTATTTTTCTCTCTCAACTATTTCGTAACACAAGTAATGCACTTACGATAATCTGTAGTGATCAACATAACATCCACATAGAGCGGAAACACAATATGGCTATGGTAAGATGTATGAATGAAAAGTGTGGAGTCATGTTCACTAGAAGAAAAGCTAGCAACTCGAAAAACTAAAGTGAACCGCTAAAACACGGGATGAGTGGCTTGCTTCAACTCATATATCCTTTCATAGGAAATAGACATGAGTAGATAGGGTATATAAACTTTCTAATGTAAATCACCATGAAGAGAAATATTTTGACATCCATTTGAGATATCTTCCATGAACGATCATGCAAACACGACAATAAGAGTGCAACATAAATCATGGAGGAACTATCTCATCATAGTCTCTTCCATGAAAATGTTGAAATCTAGCATCAAGATTAGCCTTATATATTGCACTCCACAAAACCATCTGAGTTGGTGAAAAATCAGTATAAGCTTGACACAAATGAAGTTCTCTAGATATGCAACTAGATGGTAGAACCCATATGACAAGCAAGCATGCAACAACAATAATAGAGTGTAAAGATAGAAATAACCGAGAGTCGACACAGAGATGTTTTCCCGAAGTTCCTTCCTTTTGACGGGAAGTACGTCTCTGTTGGAGGGGTGGGCGCTACTAAGACCACCAGCACTACAGAAGGCCTCATCCTATTCTCCCGCACACCCGCCTCAAGTCAAGAACATGATCCACTATGCGGTGTCCTTGAAGGCGTCGACCGAAACCTTGTACAACTCTTCGGGTCACTTCTCCACAACTGAATTGGAGGCTCCCAAGACGACCTCGAAGCTCTTACACACGAGAATGAGCTATGGAGGGAGACTTATTCAAGTTAGGTTTTGCTCAACCCTAGAGCAAAAACTTCTTACACAAATGGTGGTAAACACAAACCCCCTCAGTGGAAAGCTAGGCCTAGGTCTCCTCCCTTGATTCCCAAAAGGGCATCAAGTTCTAGTGGCTAGGGAGGGAGATCTTGGAGATTTGAGCTCAACCACAATGGAGGAGAGAGAGTAGAAGTCGCAGTCTTCACTTGGTGAAGAAGGGGTACATATATAGCTAATCCAGGGAAAGAGCCATTCCAAGTAACTAACCCCGGAGTCTCTGGTCTTTGGGGCCGGAGTCTCCGGGGTGCATCACTTGACTCCGGCCTAGTCTCCGCAGGGGTATACTGGGAGCAACATGTGTGGGCTAGAGACCAGACCAGAGTCCTGGTCGGAGTCTCCGACCTCCAGCACCGGAGTCTCTGAAGACGAGCTCAACTCCGGGCCACACTCCAGAGGGGTGTACTAGGAGCAATCCTTGGAGGGCCGGAGATAGGTCCGGCGACCTGGCAGGAGTCTCCAGTCCTGAATCCCGGAGTCTCCGGACTTAGGGCACATTATGTTCATACCACTTGAATTTCAGGAAACTTCTCTTGATTCTTTTCTGATATTTTCTCCTTTGAGAGTTTGAATACCGTCTTGTGACTTTTTGATGTTAAGACCTGCGAGTTACTTAGCACACGGTAAAAACTCACTAGTGTTAATAATAAACACCAAATCATCGTTTAGAAGGTAAATGCTCTTTCAGTCTCCCCCTTTTTTGTGTTTGATGACAGCACATGGATTTGCACAGAAAAAAGACAATAATAACATTGCAAAACAAAGTTCACAAGATATAGAGAGGCTCCCCGTAGATAGGTGCACATTCGAGATACTGCATTTGAATACAATTTCTCAAAGACTAGGAACAACACTCCCCTAGATTAGGTGAAAGGATATATCTACAAGTAGAAGGATAAACCATCAAGGTATATACTTGCACAAAAGGTAATACATGGTAAATGTAGATAAAGACTAGCATGGAACACATGTTTTATCACATACAGATGGAGTTTAAACATAACACAAACACGTAGTTCTCAAATGAAAGATAACATGGCACAAATTTCACAAAGAGGCAAATGGAAAAGCAAGAAGCTCGTGCCTCCCATGCAAATCCCGTGAAAATCCTAATAGAGCAGCTTCTCCCCCTTTGGAATCGAGACACCAAAAAGGGGAAAAGAGCTAACCTACACACCCCAAGCAGATCACTTGTTATCTCGTCCTCTTCTTCTTCGGAGCTCTCCTCAGAATCCTGAGCATCATCAGAAGCGAGGCCCTTGCCATGACAATCAAAAGAGGCATCATTTTCAAACAACTTCCAATCAACATGGCCTTGAGCCCATGAACCATATGAGAGAGTGTGAGAGGCCTATGGCTGAGAGGATCCTTCTCCCTCATCATCATCCCATTTCTTCAACCTACATAGAATCTTAGAGGTTGATCCATCTCCATAAGTGACACACATGTTGGAAGTATTTGGTTTTGTCTCATCAAGCATCTCCTTTCTTCCGGTCATATGACTAGTGGCACCACTATCAACCACCCATTTTCTCCCACCGGAAGCATAGTCCTACAAGAAATCAATGCTTGGTCTTAGGTACCCATTGTTGAATGGGTCCTCTTTTGTTAGTCACAAGTATCTTAGGAACCCAAATGTCGCAATGGTAATCATCACCATAAGAGGTTCCTACATATTTAGCAAAGATATGACCATCAAAAGATTTCATAAGGACATACGATGGGTTATATTTCCCCACAAAGTCATTATGAGAGGGTTTGTCACCACTCTCAGTGGCACTTGATTCCTTCTCTTTTGCCTTCTCCCCCTCCTTCACAAAAGTAACAATTTTGGAAGGGGGAGTAGGAAAGTTCTTTTTCTTTTTTTTCCCTTTCTCTTCTTCTTTGACTTGGATGCAAATTCAAGTCCTTACATAGCCACATTGTCTTTTTCGTTACTCAAAAGGTCACTTAGACTTTTCTCACCTTGTATGCAAGAGACAAGCCTTTCTCAATCATGGCCTTTAACCTATTGTTCTCCTCAATAAGATCTCCATGCTCACAACAAGGGTTAGTAGAACATGAAGCAACACTAGTTTACAAGGTTGAAATTTCTTTTGTCACTTGAGTTTGAAGTTGTTCACGTGACTTGGAAAGGTTAGAGAATTTGCTCATTAGGAACTCATGGTCCTTCTTGAGTTTCTCAAATTATTCATTTAGTCTAGCATGACACCCCTCAAACTTGAGATTTTCATTTTTTTAAGAACTTTATTTAAAGCAAGAGCATGGTCATGATCTTTAACAAGTTTAGAGACATTCAAGTTAAAGGATTTTTCACGAGTAATATTGGTCTCTTCAAGAACAACTATTTTACTTTGCTCTTCCTCAAGAGCATCTGATAAGGCAGCAATCTCCATGGCAGCCCCACGAGCATTCCCAAACATATCCGAGATGGTATCATCTCTTCCATCGAAGATGTATCGAGCTTCACAAAGTTGTCTCATGAGGGACTCAACACAAATCTTGGCTTCTCCTTGAAAGTTAGTCAAGAAGCTAGTGGACTCCACCACTTCCTTCTTAATATTGAGACTCATAATATCATCATATGAAGGTGCATCAATAGAAGGAGTTGGTTATGATGGAGGAGTTACCACAAAGTCTTTATCCATGAGGCATGTGGGGTTGGTGACGAGCTTGTTCTCATTGGGAGAGTATAAGTGGGATGTAGGTGATGTGATTGTGGTAGTGGTAGCAGAAGTGATAGAAATAGCGGCAAAGATGGTCACACCCATAATCTCTCCTTGATCTTCATCATCACTCTCATTACCTTTGTATTCTTTGCGAGCCACCAACACATATTTTTGTGGCTCCTTCTTGTTGTGGTAGTTCTTATTGCCAGATTTCTTGTTTTGGACTTTCTTGATGAAGTTCTTGTTTGGAGTGGGCTTGTACTTGGACTTCAATACAAACTGTCCTCCATGGTATTTTCTCTTCTCATATGGGCACTCGACAATAAAGTGGCTTGTTTCTTGATAATTGTAGCACGATCGCAACTTGGTCTTGAGATACTTGTGATATTTATTTAGGTATTACCATTTTCTTGGTTCTTCCAAAAATTCCTTGAGACTAGAGCCAATTGCTCATGCAAGGCACACTTTATGTCTTTGGCATCGCCTCCTATCACTTCCAAGTCTTCATCTTCTTCTTCAAAGGCATGAGCCTTGGCTTTTAATGCAAGATTTGGAGAATCCATTCTCCGAGCATGAGAGAGAGAGAGCATTGTCGGCGGTCTTGTTGATGATTCCAAGGGCCACAAACTCACTCAACACTTCATTTGAGGACATGACATAGAATTCCGCCGTTGAGCTAATGTTGTTGGCCATTTCTCTTCGGAAGGGCAAGATGGCTTGCATGAGCTTGCATTTGATCCACTTGTAATCCACATCCTTACTCCCATGATCAAGCATCCTCAACGAAAGGGTCGTGGCCCTTTGATAGAGCTCTTCGGGAGTCTCATCTTCCTTTCCAACAAATGCATCGGCAAGATAAACTCTTTCAAGAGCACTCCAAGCTTCCTTAGCAGTCTCGTAAGAATGAATGTGGGTCATTTGCTCATGAGTCAAAGCATCTTGGAGAATGTCCATGGTGGTGGCATTGAGTTGATTTTTTATCTCCTTGGTGGTCGTCATGTTGATGGGGTTCAAAGGATTGAAACCATACTCCACAACCTTCCAAAGATGAACACTTGAGCTTTTGAAGTGAGAACACATTAGATATTTCCAATTTCCGAAATTAGATTCATCAAGCTTAGGAGGTGGAACACGATGGTTTATATGATGTGTTGGGAGGGAAGTAGTTTGATAGCTAGGTGGTGGTGGCACCTTTCCCATAGGATTTCCTTTTTCCTTATTGTATTCCACGCCGTCATTAGAATCCTTTGGGGGATGTCCAATTGTTTGGTACTCGATGATTGATTATCAACAGTGTCGACAACGACTACATCATGTTTACCCAGGTATAACTCAAACATGGCTCTCATCTCTTGACGGACCATATCCATAGATTTGATAAGTTCTTTCCTAGAGATGGGAGTCTCATCGGGAGTATTACCACCTTCCTTACTCTTGTCACCCATACTCTCTTAGGCCGTTAAGACAAAGTAAGAGTCGAGGCTCTGATACCAAATTGAAAGATCGGTGTAAGCGACTAGAGGGGAGGGTGAATATACGCTACTCATTTTTAGCTTCTTTTAAATTTAAGGCTTGACGCAAAGTAATTTCTCTAGATATGCAACAAGATCATAGAACCTATATGACAAGCACCCATGCAACAATAATAATAGAGTGTAAATGATAGAAATAATCGAGAGTCAACACAGAGATGTTTTCCCAAGTTCCTTCTTTTGAGGGGAAGTACTTCTCTGTTGGAGGGGTGGGCGGTACTAAGACCACCAACACCACAGAAGGCCTCACCCTGTTCCAACGCACACCCGCCTCAAGGCAAGCACACGATCCACTATGTGGTGGCCTTGAATGCAGTGGACAAAACTTTGAACAACTCCTTGGGACACTTCTCCACAACTGAATTGGAGGCTCCCAAGACGACCTCGAAGCTCTTACACACAAGGATGAGCTATGGAGGGCGACTTCTTCAAGTTAGGGTTTCCTTAAACCCTAGAGCAAAAAATTCTTACACAAATGGCAGGGAACACAAATCACCTCGGGGGAAAGCTAGGTCTAGGTCTCCTCCCTTGATTCCCAAAAGGGCATCAATTTCTAGTGGCTAGGGAGTGAGATCTTGGAGGTTTGAGCTCAGCAACAATGGAGGAGAGAGAGTAGAAGACACGGTCTTCACTTGGGGAAGAAGAGGTCCTTATATAGCTTCTCTAGGGAAAGAGTCGTTGCAGGCAACTAACCTCGGAGTCTCCGGTCTTTAGGGCCGGAGTCTCCGGGGTGCATCACTTGACTCTAGCGCAGTCTCCGCAGGGGTATACTAGGAGCAACCTGGGTGGGCCGAAGACCTGGACGGAGTATCCGGGTGCCAGCACCGTAGTCTCCTTCCTGTCAGCACCGGAGTCTCTAGAGATGAGCTCGACTCCGGGCCACACTCCGGAGGGGTCTACAAGGAGAAATCCCTGGAGGGTCGGAGATAGGTCCAGAGACCTAGCCGGAGTCTCCGGCCGAGCACACAAGAGTCCCTGGTCCTGAATCCCGAAGTCTCTGGACTCAGGGCACCTTCTGTTCGGACCACTTCGATTTCAGGCAACTTCTCTTGATTATTTTCCGATCTTTCCTCCTTTGAGAGTTTGAACATCGCATTGTGCCTTTTTGATGTTATAAGACCTACGAGATACTTGGCACATGTTATGTCAACACCCGGATTTTTAATCCCAGATGCCTGTTATGCTATACCTCACAATCCCAGGATTACCATTTTTGCAAGACATAACAGATTGGATATCACAGTACATCATCCATTACAAACCATACATAAGGTCTTACACAAATAAGGATCTCATGATCCAGTCTTAATACAACAAGCAGCGGAATAAAATATAAGCGTAGCGATGGGGTCCATCTTCAGGGGCACAGGCAATGCTGACGAAGGCAGATAGTCCTAGTTATCATAGCCGTCCTGCTGGCCATCATCTTGGTAGTCTCCTTCATAGTCTGGCCATGAGAATAGCCAGGGACAAAATTCATGAGTACTCTTTAAGTACTCGCAAACTACCACTAACAAGTAGTATAGTTCTAGAGAAAAGGGCTAACTCTAAGTTTAAATAAGTTTAGAAACAAAGAAAGATAAACTAAAGTTCTAAAATCACTTAAATTGGGCAGCTAGTGTCATAGTCACAACCCTGTTGTGGTCAAGTCAAGATTCATCATTTCATAAGTTATTTTGAAAACATCTGACAACGAAACAGTATGGCCATTCCAACTGTCCATAACCGCAGACGCGGCTATTCGAATAGTTTGACACTCTACAGAGGTGGTACACTTTCACCACAAGATTCGATACATCTGTCAGGGATAACCCTGAATCATCATACTTAGTATGCAGATAATCAAACATAACCTTTCCTTTACACACCCTAGTATAAGCACCTCTCCTATGAGCATGGCCTCCCAACCATGACCATCTGTCATCTTGGGCACTACATAGGTGGACAAAATTGAGAGGTAGCCTCAGCTCAAACCTCTCCCGCGAGGGAACTAATACTAATGCATATAAACTTCCGGCTAAGCCTTACCCAATTCAGGTATTGTGGTTGTACGGTAAATTTGGAATGGTATCGCATCCGAATCCAACCATCAGTTTTGTAAAAAAGGGTCAAGGCTCATGCCTCAACATTTTCATCCTCATAAACCATTTGTGTTTCTCAACACATGTCAAAACATCTCAATAGAATGACTCATCATTCTAAGGTTTTCACAATTCCTTTTCACCAAGTGTTCCCATCTAAAGTGACTCAAGTTTTTATCTACTCTAAACTACTAAGTTAAGAGTGTTCACTAAGGTGGAAAGATGGGATCAATCTCATGCCATAGAATGACATCTAAAGTTATCTAGGTAGGTCAAGTTGTATACTCTTTATGCTACCTTTAAAACAAGTCAAGGACTTTGGTAAAGTAAAGGGAGTAAAACATGGAAATAATACTATGGGTAAGTAATAGTCAAAGGGTGGTATAACCAAAGCATGCCTAATGCATTTGCTTAGATTATCTAGCTTGCAAGGGTTAGCTTGCATTGTTAATAGTGGCTTGCCTTGTGTAGTGCAGTGGTTGAAGTGTTCTTCCTCCTCTTGATAGAACTCCTCCTCCTCGAAAGCTTGGTCGGTACTATTGTCTATAAATACATACGGAGTACACAATCACCAAACAATACTTAACTAGTCTAATTAGCACTATAAGGCACACATTTGATGATCTATTATCATCACAAGCATCTCAAGATTTTATTAACTAGTTTCATTCTTTTTATTTAAGAAAAGTAATTTATACTCATTGAAAACTAACTAAGATTTAATATTCACCACTTAAAATATGGGATCATGTGGACACATGTCATCGTCACATATTCTAACATGTGGGAATGTGATTTAAGGGTTGGATCACATTTACTTAGGTTTAATTTTACTATTTAATGATTTAAAGTGACTAGAAATGCCTATATAGCATTATTTTGGTACTAGTCCAAAGTCACTGCATGTAAACCTTAATATTATTACATGTTCAGATAGGTATGGTGAAATGTGATTTTTGAGAGTTGGAAACTCAAAAGCTAACATGGTTGATTTTAGAAAAATGTTGCAAGGTGCAAATGCTTCTGTTTTGTTATTTTTACTAGGAGAGATCTCTAACTCTAATTGAACTAAATCTAACAGGCTTGGGAGATCTTTTCCGTAGCTTTCTAACAAAATTTGAATCACTCAATTTGGATTTGTAAATCTCTCTGAATTGATTTTTAAACTAAGGGACATAACTAGGTTCAAACTAAAATGGAAAAATCCTAATTTGAATTAAATGGGTCGCGCGGGAAGGAAAAGGGGCTGGCCCAGTGGCGTTCCACGGCACAGAGAACAACTTACAGGGGGGTCCACCGGTCAGTGGCTCTTTACACGCGAAGCGGTACGGCGTGATGTGGGCCATTAGATTAGAACCTAGATCGACGGCTGGGGCTCGTCATCGACGACGGACAGGTCGCCGGTGGGAACTAACCCTAGCGGCTCAGTGGGGGTGCTCAGGGGGCTTACCAGGGCTCCAGCTACTGCGGCGCTGGGGGCGATCGAACGTGTTGTCGACGGCAGGCTCATGGGTGGTCACGACAGCTCCTAGGGTGGACGAAATCGACGACGCCTTCTCCTCCTCTACAGCGGGCTTCTCCAGCCAAATTCCGGTGAACCCACGCTCGAGCGGCTCCGGCGAGATGTGGGGAAGGATCAGTGAGGAGAGGGGAGTGGAATGGTGTGAGTAGTTGGTGCGGGAAAGGGCTCCTTTTATAGGTGCGGCTAAGCGGCAGAGAAGCATGGGCGGTGCTCGCCAGTGACGCCGGCACAGCGAGCTAGAGGCATGGGCAGTGCACTAGGACGGTGGGCGGTGCCTTGGCGAGTGTCACGGTGGTGATGGTGCAGTGGTTTGTAGTCGGGGGCAGTGAATGGCACGACACGCACTAAGTCTCTGCCGACGGCGAGTTTCACGGCGACCGGCGACTACGGGGCACAGTTGGGGGAATGTGCGTGTCCGTTAGCTTCCTAGGCCGGTGGGGATCGTGTAGGCGGGCGGCTGGAGCGAGGCGAGGTCTGGCTGCATGGGGATAGTGCGCGCTCTGCGGGCGGCGTCGGCATGGTCGACAGACTCTGGGCGCAGCGGTTCCTGGCCGTTCTGGTCGCTGTCTTCGGGCTGGGGCTGGTTGGGCGGTGGAGGTAGACCATGGGCTACCTCCTGGACATGGTGGATGGCGCTGGCGGCGGCTGTGGCGTGCTGTCGCCGGTGAGGTGCCCAAATGGGGACTCGGCCTTAATGGCCATAACCATTTGGTCGTGGCATAGTGAGTGGCTGGGCTAGAGAGGGGTAAGGGAGTGTATGGGTTGGCTGTGGTTGCAAAATGGGGAACCAATTTAGTTCAAACACTGCTCCAAATAGTGTTTTGTGTTTTAATTGAATTCTGTCCACCTAGTGTTTGTGAAAATGGCCGAAAGAAATCAAGTTTGGAATTTTTTGATGATTTTTGGTGGGTTTGCTAGACACATGCTTAAGCCTCTGTGGTTGCTTGGGTTTTGAAAATGGAGCTTATTTGAGTGGTTTTTGAAATAGAGTGATCTTGATACCTACACTAGATTCAATTTTCACTTGTCATTTAAAATTAGAGTTTGCAAGTTTTTGGCAGATCACAAAGTGGGCCTTGGTACACTACTATATGTACTAGCAAGGGGTGTAAAGATCCACATTTATCTCTGTTAAGAAATGAGTCCTAGGAATAGCCAAAGTAGGCATGCTGATTAAAAGGGCACAAATGACCAATTCTTTCCTTTATTCATTTTGATTTGTTTTTCTTTGGGATTTGTTTGGGAATGATCTAGATGATGTTTATTTCACCTAAGAATCATTTTACAAGAAATGGATCACTTAATCATGGCAATTCAAATCAACTCCTATTTTAAATGCACACCCATATGAATGCTTTAATAAATTTAAATGGAAAAGTTTTTGTTGACCCTAATTTTGATGATTTGGATCTTAATAAACTTGGATTAAAGTTTTGGGATGTCACAAACCTTCCCCCCTTAAACAAAATCTCGTCCCGAGATTACAAAAGAAAACTTAGGAACTAAAGAGATTTGGGAACTCTGTCCTAATGTAATCTTCTCGCTCCCAAGTGGCTTCTTCTTCGGTATGGTTGCTCCACTGAATCTTGAGAGACTTGATACTCCTGGTTCTGGTGGTTCTGTAAGCTTCTTCCAAGATACGGATGGGCACTTCACGATATGTTAGGTCATTGTTGATCTCCACAGCTCTGTGATCGATGTTCTTGAAAACTTCAGTCTTCTCTAGCACTTCCAGGCATTTGCGAAGTAATGAGATATGGAACACATTGTGGATGGCTGACATTTCTTCAGGTAATTCCAGTTGATACGATACTTCTCCTCGGTGATTCAGAATCTTGAATGTTCTGATATATCTGGGGGCTAACTTTCCTTTCAGGCTAAAGCATTGCGTTCCCTTCAATGGCGAAACCTTGAGATACACAAAATCTCCGACATTGAAAGTCAGGTCTCTCCTTCTCTTGTCAGCATAACTCTTCTGTCTAGATTGGGTGGTCTTGAGGTGCTCACGGACTTTGTGAACCTTCTCTTCGGCTTCTCGGAGAATGTCGGGTCCAAAGATCTGACTCTCTCCTACTTGCGACCAATTCAAAGGGGTATGACACTTCCTTTTGTATAGGAACTCAAATGGTGCCATTTGCAAACTAGCTTGATAACTGCTGTTATATGAGAATTCTGCGAAAGGCAGGCAGTCTTCTCATTTTGATCCGTACTCCAAAACACAAGCTCTTAACATATCCTCTAGGATCTGGTTGACTATTTCAGTCTGTCCATCAGTTTGCGGGTGATAAGCGGTGCTAAAGTTCAACTTGGTGCCTAATCCTTCCTAGACTTTCTGCCAAAATCACGAGGTAAACTGGGTTCCTCGATCTGATACTATGGTCTTGGGGGTTCCATGCAGACTGACAATTCTAGCAATATACAGCTCCGCTAGCTTCGAACTCTGGTAGGTTGTCTTGACTGGTATGAAGTGAGCTACCTTGGACAGTCTATCAACTATGACCCAGATTGAGTCATTTCCCCTACTAGAAGTAGGCAAACCGGTGATAAAGTCCATTCCGACGGAATTCCATTTCGATTCCGGAATCTGCAATGGTTGCAACAGTCCTGCGGGTTTCTGATGCTCTGCTTTGACTCTTTGACAGATGTCACACTTGGCGATGTAGCTTCCGATTTCTCTCTTCATCTTGTGCCACCAAAATTGCTCTTTCAAATCTTGATACATCTTTGTTCCTCCGGGATGGATAGAATAAAGAGTATCATGAGCTTCCTGCATGATAACCTGCTACAGCTCTGAATCTGCTGGCACATAGATACGTCCTTTGTACCACAGAACTCCTTCTTCATCTTCTGTGAATCTAGGTACCTTTCCTATACCAATACGATGTTTGATTCCGTCGATACTTTCATTTCCCTTCTGGGCTTCCTTGATTTGGCTGATTAATGTTGGTTGAAGTTCAATGCCTAGCTAAGAATCCTTTGCGAACTAGCTCAATTCTGAACTGCTCTAACTCTTCATACAAATTGGGATGCTTCTCCTTAATCATGGTGCTTAGCCTACAAGGCAATCTGCTAAGAGCATCCGCTACCACATTGGCTTTGCCGGGGTGATAGTGAATGTCAAGGTCATAATCCTTGATTAACTCTATACATCTCCTTTGCCTCATATTCAGCTCCTTCTAAGTGAAAATATACTTCAAGCTCTTGTGATCTGAGTAAATCTCACAGCGATTACCCATCAGATAATGACGCCATGTCTTCAATGCCAAAACTACGGCTACTAGTTCAAGGTCATGAGTATAGTTCTGCTCATGCTGCTTCAGTTGCCGAGAAAAATAGGCGATGACTTTGCCTTCTTGCATTAATACACATCCGAGACCAATCTTGGATGCATCACAATACGCATCAAACGGCTTGTTGATGTCTGGCATGATCAATATGGGGACTGATATCAATCTCTTCTTCAGCTCTTGAAAACTAGCTTCACATTTGTCAGTCCATTCAAACTTCTTGTCCTTCTTTAGCAATTGGGTCATGGGTCTGGCGATGCTCGAGAATCCTCCTATGAACTTGCGGTAATATCCCGCTAATCCGAGAAATGCACGGACTTGGGTTTGAGTGGTTGGGGCTTCCCATTCTTCGACATCTTTGATCTTGGCGGGATCAACAGAGACTCCTTCGGCAGACACAATATGTCCTAGGAATCCTACTTCTTTCAGCCAAAACTCACACTTGCTGAACTTGGCATATATCCAATGCTCTCTCAGGGTTTCTAGGATGATTCTCAGATGTTGCTCATGTTCTTCTTCTGACTTGGAGTAGATAAGGATGTCGTCGATAAACACAACTACAAACTTATCTAGGAAATTCATAAAGATCTTATTCATGAGATTCATGAAATAAGTAGGGGCATTGGTTAATCCAAAAGACATAACCGTATACTCGTATAAACCATAGCGAGTAGTAAAGGTGGTCTTCGGAATATCCGTTGCACGAATCTTAAGTTGGTGATAACTAGTCCTAAGATCAATCTTTGAGAATACCTGTGCTCCGGTCAACTAATCAAATAGATCCTCTATCTTTGGCAAGGGGTACTTGTTCTTGATAGTGACATCATTCAGTTTCCTGTAATCTGTGCACAAACGGTTGCCTCCATCTTTCTTGTCGACGAATAACACTGGTGATCTCCATGGCGATGCGCTTGGTTGAATCAATCATGTTGGTAACATGGCATCCAACTGCTTCTTCAGTTCCACTAACTCTGAGGGGTTCATGCTATAGGGTCTCTGAGCTATGGGTCTGGTTCCGAGGATTAGTTCGATAATGAACTCAATATCCCTATCTGGGGGCATGCCTGGCAATTCATCTGGGAATACGTCGGGGTATCCACAGACTACTCTTACCTGGTCTATGGTGGGTAGGACTAGACTCTTGTTGCACTTGAATTGACGGGCTAAGGTTTCCGAGATATGCTCTACTGTGATTCCATAGCTACTGGTCATGGTGATGGCTTTCTTAGCACAGTCTATCAATCCTTTATGCCTTGACATCCAGTCCATACCTAGTACTACTTCCAATCCTTTGGTTCCAAGTACAATTAGGTTGGCCTAAAAATCTATCCCATGTATTCTGATGGGCACTGCTTTGCAAATTTTTCTAGCTTTTGTAGTTGAACCAGGGATTTGAACTATCATGACATGCTTCAAGTTGGTTGGGTGAATCTTACTAGTGCATGCAAATTCTTCGGTGACAAATGAATGCGATGCTCCCGAATCAAATAATACCCTTGCTAAAACTGAGTTGACAGAAAACATACCCAGCACTACATCTGGCGCTTCTTGGGCTTCTTCGGTGTTCATGTGGAAGAGACGGCCGTTGCGGTTGTGAGGGTTCCCTAGGGAAAATCTTCTCCCTAGTTGAACATGACGCTGCTGTTGAGCTGGGGCATTCACATTGGTAGTGGCGGCAGTCTTCTTGGGACACTCATTGGAATAGTGACCCTTCACTCCACACTCGAAACAAGTGATCTAGGACTTGTCTTTTGCTGCGATGGGCACAACATTGCTGTCAGTTCTGGGTGTAGTGTTGTCGTTTGCTTGGAGGGGCACGGTTGGAATTGTTGGCGTTGCCGGGGTTGTGATTGTTTCCTCCGGACTTCACATTGCCTCCGCTACGGTTGGGGTAGCCTGGGCAAGACATTGGGGGTCGATTGTTCCTTGGTGCATATCCTGGTGAGGGGTTGGGACAGTACTTCTGGTGGCTACTGGATCCAGATTGCTGCATCATACAATGTTTGCGGTTGTCGTTTGCTTGGTTAATCTTCCCTTCCATCTGAATGGCAGAGTCAACTAGCTCTTCGAGATCCTCGAAGCGGATGTTGACAAGGACAGTCTGCATCTCATCATGCAGTCCATTCAAGAATCTCTCCTTCTTCTTGACTTCTGTGTTGATCTCATCAGGGGCGTACCTTGCAAGCGACAGGAATCTGTCACGGTATTCCACCACATTCATTCTGCCTTGCTTCAAGTCGCGAAACTCATCCCTCAGTCTGGTGACTAGACCTTGCGGCACGTGGGTGCGGCTGAACTTGGTTTTGAAGGCTTCCCATGTCATCACTTGACCATGGTTCATGTTACGGATACTAGTCCACCAAGCTCTTGCATCTCCTGCCAGATAGTGGGTGGCGAAGAGAACCCTCTCGTTGTCATCAACTCCTGCTACTTTTAAGTTGTTTTCCATTGTCTATAACCAGTCATCAGCATCTAGTGGGTTTTCAGCCTGGTTAAAGATTGGGGGATTGGTATTCTAAAAGTATTTGAGTTTGGATCCATGGTGATCCTGATTTCCATGCCCTTGGTTGTTTTGGGCCATCTGAGCTATCTGCTGCAATGTTGCTAAGTTGGCCTGGCGCTCTGCCCTGCTTGCTTCACGGTCTGCAACTAACATCTGCATAATCTGCAGCATTGGGTCTTGCGACGAGCTGCTCCCTCCTTGGTTTTCCACGAGTCATCTGAAGATTGAGGTAGATAAAGGGGGTAAGAGGGAAAGTTCTAAGGTTCATGGTTTTGGTTTCAAGCTAAAACTTTGAGTTTGACTCAGGTTTTGCAACTAACTTCATTTCATTCACTCAAACAAGCACATCATACAAACACACACCACAACAACAAAGGAAAACTGATGGCTTTAAGAACCATTCTACAAGCTACGATACAGTGGGACCGATACATCTCATGCTACGACAGTGATCTAGTGCATCTACTCATCGTCGATGAAGTCAGAGTCTTCATCGTCAGTGTAGAAATCCACGGCATCCTCCTCCAGAAAGTTGTCATCATTGCTGAGGTAAGAATCCATATCTCCCTGGATGTCTTCACCTTCCTCATCTTCCTCCTTTGCCGTAAGTTGAGCTTCCTGCTCCTTGATGGTCTTCTCGAGGTCGGCCACCTTCTTGCGAAGACGGGCGATGGTGCGATCCTTCTTCTCGCGCTGGAGGCGAAGAGACTGATGATCCTTGATCAGCAGTGAGAAAGTCGGGGCCTTCTGGGCTGCGATGGCACGGTTGTGGTTGGCGAACTCCCTAGCATTGTCCAACTCCTTCTGACGATCGTACAACAGGAAGTCGAGGTTCTCCACTTGGCGCTTCAGTTCTGGATGACTTGGCATCTCCATCGGCATTCCCATGAAGTCATGTCTTGCATAGTGAGCAAAACGGGTTCCTTGGATCTGGTTGACACTGAGGGCACATAGACGTGCGAGAGCTTCATGCATTTCCCTTGCTAATCCATCTAGCCAGTTGTTCTCCCTCATGGAGAACTGGATTCTCCCGGACGTTGGTGATTTGATGCTTCCTCTAAGATCAGCTATGACTAACTGATGACCCACAAGTATAGGGGGTGTATGCAGTATTTTCGAGGGAAGTGAAACCCAATTTATTGATTCGACACAAGGGGAGCCAAAGAATATTTATAAGCCTTAACAACTGAGTTGTCAATTCAGCTGCACCTGGAAACAATCTTGCTCACAACAGTTTATCAGTAGCAACAGTTTTGTAGTAGGAATAGTAAAGTAGCAGCAGTAGTAAAGTAAAGACAGCAATAACAATTGCAGTAAACAGTAGGATTCGAATGCGGTAGGCATAGGGATGGATGGACGGGCGTTGCATGGACAAGACAATTCACATAGCAATCAGAACATAGGGCAATTGCAGATAAATAAGATAAAGCATCCAAGTACTAGACAATCCTAGGTATGTGTTCCATATATAGTCATACGTGCTCGCAATGAGAACTTGCACAACATCTTTTGTCCTGCCAGCTCGTTTGCAGCGGGGCCTCAAGGGAACTACTAGCAATTAAGGTGCTCCTTTTAATAGAGCACCGGAGCAAAGCATTAACACTCCATGAACACAGGTGATCCTCACATCAAAGCCATTCCCTCCGGTTATCCCGATTTCTGTCACTTCGGGGCCATTGGTTCCGGACAACAACGTGTGTATACAACTTGTAGATAAGACCAAAAACAATACTATCATAATGAATCAATAACATGTTCAAATCTGAAATCATGGCACTCGGGCCCTAGTGATAAGCATGAAGCACAACAAGTCGCAACAAAGTCATAAAGCACTAATAAAAGATACTAGGCACCATGCCCTAACAATCTGATGCCATTACATGAACGATCTCATCCAATCCCTACCATCCCCATAGCCTACAGCAGGGGATTACTCACTCATAGATGGGGGAAACATGGATTAGTTGCATCCAAAGCACACAAGTTTAGAGGAGAAACAATAGCAAAAGTGTTCGGGAAATTAGATACGTTTTGGACGTATCAACTCCCCCCAAGCTTAGATTATTGCTTGTCCTCAAGCAATTCAGTTGAAAACTGAGTGCGATAAAAGAACTTTCACGAACACATTTGCTTCATATGCTGTAAATATTCTCAGCAATGTGATCAACTACTTAGATAATTCATAATAAAGAGTATGCAACTGAGTCTACTTAATAGTCATTGCAAGCTATGAAGAGATTCCAACTCAAAAATATTAAGTAGCATGAAGCATAAATATAAGCAACATTACAATGCTCATAAAAAGGTATGGTAGAGTGGTATCTCGCTTGCCTTTGATTATGAATATCAAGGCACCTCCGAAGTTCAAGTGATGACTAGAAGTAAAGATATCAAGTATACAAGCATCAAACTCATAACACAAATAATCAAGTAATGGGACAAACACAAAGAATGACAACTATGCTCTCAAGAAAATGCTCGGAGAATGTATGGAGACTCAACAAGAAAAGGTTTTAAATAATTTGAAAGGTTCCAAATGCTGAAAGTATGGTACTCGTTAGCTTTGAGATCTCATTGTCCCTATCATAAACATATTTAATGTGGTTAAGGTGAAAGTGACACAACTAAGAGGATATGCTTGACAAGTTATAAATCGAAGTCTCATGCCCCTTACTTACGAAGACCGATCCTCGTGCTACTCAACTTCAGTCACAAGTAAGCTCTTGTCATTATAAGTATATACGTATTATAGAGAACCGCCAACGGGGTACCCCTTGCACATGACATGGGAGATATCCTATAATCAAAATGACAAGGCAAGTAGACAATGAGCATCTCAGCAATCTTTTTATTTACTATGTGCATAGATTTTTATTGAGGATGCTTCATAGAATGCTCATTATGGTTCTGCTGCAAGTTTCCACCATGATTAGGCATGGCTTAGGCTAGCGGCCCAGGCGTTTCTCTAACATACATACAAACTCCATGATCTTACAAGTTCCACTTTTATTTCACACCGTCGGGATCCATAAGTAAAAGAACATGATATCAACTAGGTACAAGGGACGAATGAAGTGTTGAAAGCGGTCCCCATGATACATGGTTCTGCTAACTTCAACTCATAAAGCGCAAGCATATACGCAACAAAGAAGGACGCAATGGTTCAGGTTTATTAAGTGCAAGAAAATAAAGTGTGCCATCAAGTTCATGAGAGCTTTACTAACTAACTTTCCCATAACAAGCAAACATTTTATTCGGAAGAGAACAAGGCATATTGAATATGCACGGGAGTAGCATATAATGCTAATAGGTAGGTATGGTAGACACTTTGGAAATATTTGGTTTAGGGAGTTGAAAACTTGAGTAAAACATACTCAGTGTAAGTGAAGGCTAGCAATAGTAAGGGAGCGACAAACGAGAGAGCAATAGCTGTCATTATCATGCTTGCAACAAAACAGGACTACTCATGGCATGAAAGTGATTCAAGATCCTCAAGGCAAAATAATTCATCGAGGCTTAACTGATTATTACAGTCATGTGCATGCGTGAGCATGTGCCAAGTCAATCAAATGAAGCATTCAGAGGAGGATACCACGGTGTCATACCAATTTATGAATAGAGAAATGCAAGCAAACATTCATAAGACATGCTACAAACTATTAGCGAGCTGGAGCTAATCATAAGAAAGCAAAAACTACTAAGCATCCAAAGATAACATACACCCTACATGAACAGACTAAGCATACCCACAGTGATGAGTATATGTACAAAAATGAAAACAAATAGAGTTTGTTACCAGCCTCTTACCATGCCTCAAGTTGTCATTAATCCTCATTATTGCTCTTCACTTGTGTGGCTTGAATAATAATATGAAACCAATATTCCACTGAGGACTGCTGAACCCTATAGCAAACTCACAAAACCAAAGAAGAACGACAAATATTTTTGGTGTTTTCGATTTTTAAAACAAGAACCAAAGAGGAAAACAAGCAAAGCAAAATCTTTTTGGGTTTTTCGAATAGTTTAAACAAAGCAAAAAGGGGAAAACAAACCAAGGCAAAAAGAAGAAGCAAACCAAAGAGAAACAACAGAAATATTTTTGCTTGTTTTGTGTTTTAGAAAGCAAAAGCAAAGAAAGAACGAAAAATAAAAAGAGGGCGAAACATGAATATACAAAGTACCGACGCAACATGATATGGAGATGAGTGCGGTGTCGGCGTACCTCCCCCCAAGCTTAGGCTTTTGGCCTAAGTGGGTATCAATTCATGTACGAATAGGGGTTCCAAGCTGGCGGATCTTGGTAAGAATGGTCGTAGCTGGGGCCATGAGAAGAAGAAGAAGCTCCCCAATCATAAGCAGACTGCTGATATGAAGACTCTCCCTCATTCGAGGGCTGGACCGAATCATCCGTGACCTCCCTTCTAGTGTCCTGCTCCTGTTGGGAAAGTTCTCCCAAGTATGTGTCAAGCTCCTCCTCAGTGAGGAACCATCCATCCCTGTTATCAAGGTTAAACAAAACAGGTGCAGGCAAAAGAACAACATGCTCGGACTTGCTCTTTCTCCAACCAGCTTTGAGAAAGGTTATTTCATAAGATAACTCACTCATACTAGCCCATGAGGAAACAAATGTATGCTGTATCATGGAATTAAGATCAAGCCTTTCTATGGGAAACTGTAGGTCTAGATGATGAGGCACTAAACCATGCAATGCTAGTAAACGAGAAGTAATAAGGCCTCCACAAATTCCACCTTTCTCACGGTTAGCAGCAAGACGAAAAGCTATCAAAGCACCTAAGTTATAATACCTATCTCGTTTAAGAGCAGCAGAGATAAATGCTAGATCAAACAAAGATAACTTATTGGCAGTTTTCCTAGCAAGAACACATTTGGCAATAAAGTAGGCAAAGTAGCGAATGGAGGGAAGATGAATGTTACGGATTTTTCCACTCTCCTTTGAGAAGCTGCTCCCTTGGCAAATTTCTGCGTATAAATCCATGAGTGGTTCGGGTCTCTCCTTAATCTTTCTACATGATCCCCATTGAGGTACCTTAATAGCTGCACAAAAATCATCACGAGAAAGGTTGACAGCAATATTGTAAATTTTGTAATGGACCATGGGGTTAGGCAAAGAGTGATTAAATTGGAAGTCCTGCACCACAGCCATGGTTAGCTTCACAAATTGACAAGGTTCATCTTCCAAAAAGTGCTCTAACCCTGCATTAGAAACCAAAGTGTGGAAATCTTGGAGAATTCCTGCAGCTCTCATGAACTCAGAGCATGGATAAATGGAGGGAAAAACTTCCTCCTCCTGGTGGACCTTCATGACCTTAGGCACCCAAAGTTCATGTTGGTTTAGTTGATGCTCATTCATCTTCTATTCTGAAATTTTAAACACCTATTAAACAAGTGATTGCAAAGTAATTATAATGAAGGATTCTACTCATAGGGACTTGTAAGAGGCCTAAACATGCATCAAAACTATATCTCTAAGCATCAAACAAGCTTACAAGCTCTCATATCCTGTCACCTACAGCAGCAAAATACTCCATATATAATCCACTAAACACAAATCTACTTGGACAAGGGGAGGAGTCACATACCAGGGAACAAATGCTCCAAATTTCAGCAAGAAAGATGGGCTGAGCAAGGAGATCGAAAAAATCGAGAGCAAGCATAGCAAGAACGCGATTTTGAGCTATGAACTGGAGCTTACTCGGGAGAGAGAAGAAAGTGGCAGGTGAGAGAGTTAGTGGGGGGCTAGGGGTGGCCCACACCAGGGCATGGCGCCACCCAGGGCTGGCCGTGCCACCAGGTGGTGTGCCTGCCTGGTGGGTCCCCCTGGTACCTCCCAGGTACTTCTCTGCCCCTTTTTTCACGTAAAAATTTAATATGAATTTTCTGGAATTTTTCGAGACACTTTATTTTTGGGCATTTTCAGGCATAGAAGAATGATTTTCTGACAGACAGATTTTTTTAGAAACATGATGCAAGGATAAAACAAAGCTAGAACTACAGAAGTTCTAAGACACTCTAACATGCAAGCAACTAACAACAAAAAGAAAACTAAACGAAAACAAAAACTAAAATGGATAGAATAGAAGTAAACGGAGATAATCATAGTGAAAACATTGTTTTGTTCAATGAAATCCTTTTGTTAACAAGGTTGACCAAGTCATGCTACCAAAACAATTCCATATGATACAAAACTTTGTATTCCACTAATGATTATGTTACCTCAACCTTGATAGCAATGGTCCCAATCATAATAGTTTCAAAATTTTCTCTTGGTATGGGACAATATATTTCTCCAACTTGAATGCCCTCAACATATTCAATTGAATTCAAACCATAAGTCCTTTCAATCTTCTTGGGGAAATAGACAGTATGTTCCTTGTCATTCATATTGAAAGTTACCTTTCCTTGGTTACAATTGATAACAGCTCCTGCAGTATTAAGAAAAGGTCTCCCAAGAATAATGGACATATTATCATCTTCAGGCATTTCAAGCACAACAAAATCAGTTAATATCAAGCAATTATGAGCCACTTGAACAGGTACATCCTCACATATACCCACAGGAATAGTAGTAGATTTATCAGCCATTTGAAAAGATATATCAGTTGGTATTAATTTTTCAAGTTGAAGCCTCTTATAGAGAGAGAAAGGCATAACACTAACTCCAGCTCCCAAATCACACAAAGGAGTTCTGACAAAACTATTCTTAAAAGAGCAAGGGATAGTTGGAATCCCTAGGTCTCCAAGTTTCTTACGAACCTTACCATTGAAGGAATAATTAGCAAGCAAAGTAGAAATTTCTTCATTAGGGATCTTCCTTTTATTCGAGACAATGTCCTTCATATACTTTGAGTAAGGAGGCAATTTAATAGCATAAGTCAAAGGAATTTGCAAGAATAAAGGCTTCATCCACTCACAAAACTTATTATAGTGTTTATCTTCCTTTGACTTGTGTTTCTTATCAGGGAAAGGCATAGGTTTTTGGACCCAAGGCTCTCTTTCACTACCATGTTTCTTAGCAATAAAATCTTCTTTGGTGTATTTAGTATTCTTAGTGTGGTTTTCAGGTTCTTCTTCAACTTTTTCTTCATTAGGAACTTCATTTTCTTCATTATGACTTTCAGTTTTAGCATCAGAGATAGATATACTATTAGGATCTATAGCAGGTTCAGAGGGTTCTACAACAGTTTTATGTTTCTTTTTTCCTTTTCTTATGAGTAGAGTCACTATTTTCAGCTTGTTGAGAATCCTGCTCGATTCTTTTGGGATGCCCCTCAGGATATAGAGGATCCTGGGTAGCAGCTCCACTTCTAGTTCTAATTTCATAAGCATGTTTTTCTTTAGCAGCATTAACTAGCAAGTTGTTTTGCACTTTAACGAGTTGATCTATTTGAGTTTGAACCATTTGAAAGTGTTTAACAATCATTTTAACATCATTAGAGGTTCTTTCCACAATATCTTTCAACTCAACAATAGCTCTAGTGTTTTCCATTAGATGATTTTGCACCCTTTTATTAAAATTATCTTGCTTAACAATAAAGATATCGAATTCTTCTAAGCATTGATCAGGAGGTTTAGAGTAAGGGATATCACCTTCATCAAAGTGTTGGAGAGAGTGTACCTCAATAGTGGGTGAGTAGGGAATAGGCTTACATAATTCTTCTCTAGGAGGTAAATTCTTGACATCTGCAGCTTTAATTCCCTTCTCCTTAAGACATTTCTTAGCTTCCTTCATCACTTCATCATTTAATTCAATAACTCCCCTCTTCTTTGATGTTGGAATAGGCACCAGAATAGATGGTTCAGGTATAATTACTTCAGGTATAGCTTGTTTAGGAGGAGTCCAGTCTTCATAATTCTTGCTTATTTTAGCCATTAATTCCTTAGCTTCCTTAGGAGTCCTATTCCTGAAAACACAATCAGCACAACTATCTAGGTATGTCCTAGATTCTTCGGTTAGTCCATTATAAAATATATCAAGAAGCTCATTCTTAGGTAATGGACTTCCAGCCTGTGCATGAATCAAAGAACAAAACCTTGCCCAAGATTCAGGCAATACCTCTTTTTCTCCCTGTTTAAAATCAGAAAGTTCCTGCAAAATAGCATGTCTAGCACTAGGAGGAAAATATTTCTGCAGGAAAGTATTAATCAAGCACTCAGGGCTATCAATAGATCCAGGAGGTAAATTACTAAACCAAGTTTTAGCTTCTCCTTTCAGTGAAAAAGGGAAGATCTTGTCAACAAAGTAAGTACGCATCTTAATATCATCAGAAAACAAGCCACTCATGGTAGAAAGTTCATTTATATGTGCTACCGCACTTTCATTCTTAGTCCCACAAAAAGGTTCTTTCTCGACAATAGCTATGTCAGATAGATCAAGAGAGAAATCATAATCTTCATCTATAATGTTTATGGGAGAAGCAGCAAACTTAGCAACAAGAGATAATTTGGGTCTAATAGTACGCCTCTCAAGGAGACTCTTAGCAGCGCTCCTATCATGGGTGTTTTTACATTCTTTAATAAATTCATCGGTCATCTCAACATAACCATCTTCAATATCATAACTTTCACTAGACTCAGGTGAACTAACAGGTGTGGTAGTGTCTTCATTAGGAGTTTCTGTATTTCCAGCTATAGTTCTAGCAATCGTAGCATCTAGGAAATGACCTAATGAACCACTCTTATCAAGCATAGTATAAGCAGCATCATAAGCATCAGAAGTTTCAGATTCAGCAGTAGTAGCAATGTGTGTAGCATGTGTATGTGGTGGTGTAACGAGCTTACTTATAACAGATGGCGAATCAAGAGCAACACAGGTGTTCAGGACCGTACTTTTTCTTGTAGTGGATGGTAAAATAGGAAATTTGCCATCACGAGACTTACCCATGATGGATAGATAGCAGCGAACAATAGAGAATCCAAGTGAACTTGATAAATAAAGCTATGCTCCCCGACAACGGCGCCAGAAAATAGTCTTGATGACCCACAAGTATAGGGGGTGTATCGCAGTATTTTTGAGGGAAGTGAAACCCAATTTATTGATTCGACACAAGGGGAGCCAAACAATATTTATAAGCCTTAACAACTAAGTTGTCAATTCAGCTGCACCTGGAAACAATCTTGCTCACAACAGTTTATCAGTAGCAATAGTTTTGTAGTAGGAATAGTAAAGTAGCAGCAGTAGTAAAGTAAAGATAGTAGTAACAATTGCAGTAAACGGTAGGATTCGAGTGTGGTAGGCATAGGGATGGATGGACGTTCGTTGCATGGACAAGACAATTCACATAGCAATCAGAACATAGGGCAATTGCAGATAAATAAGATAAAGCATCCAAGTACTAGACAATCCTAGGCATGTGTTCCATATATAGTCATACGTGCTCGCAATGAGAACTTGCACAACATCTTTTGTCCTGCCAGCCCGTTAGCAACGGGGCCTCAAGGGAACTACTGACAATTAAGGTGCTCCTTTTAATAGAGCACCGGAGCAAAGCATTAACACTCCGTGAACACATGTGATCCTCACATCAAAGCCATTCCCTCCGGTTATCCCGATTTCTGTCACTTCGGGGCCATTGGTTCCGGACAACAACGTGTGTATACAACTTGTAGATAAGACCAAAAACAATACTATCATAATGAATCAATAACATGTTCAAATCTGAAATCATGGCACTCGGGCCCTAGTGATAAGCATGAAGCACAACAAGTCGCAACAAAGTCATAAAGCACTAATAAAAGATACTAGGCACCATGCCCTAACAATCTGATGCCATTACATGAACGATCTCATCCAATCCCTACCATCCCCATAGCCTACAGCAGGGGATTACTCACTCATAGATGGGGGAAACATGGATTAGTTGCATCCAAAGCACACAAGTTTAGAGGAGAAACAATAGCAAAAGTGTTCGGGAAATTAGATACGTTTTGGACGTATCAACTCCCCCCAAGCTTAGCTTATTTCTTGTCCTCAAGCAATTCAGTTGAAAACTGAGTGCGATAAAAGAACTTTCACGAACACATTTGCTTCATATGCTGTAAATATGCTCAGCAATGTGATCAACTACTTAGACAATTCATAATAAAGAGTATGCAACTGAGTCTACTTAATAGTCATTGCAAGCTATGAAGAGATTCCAACTCAAAAATAATAAGTAGCATGAAGCATAAATATAAGCAACATTACAATGCTCATAAAAAGGTATGGTAGAGTGGTATCTCGCTTGCCTTTGATTATGAATATCAAGGCACCTCCGAAGTTCAAGTGATGACTAGAAGTAAAGATATCAAGTATACAAGCATCAAACTCATAACACAAATAATCAAGTAATGGGACAAACACAAAGAATGACAACTATGCTCTCAAGAAAATGCTCGGAGAATGTATGGAGACTCAACAAGAAAAGGTTTTAAATAATTTGGAAGGTTCCAAATGCTGAAAGTATGGTACTCGTTAGCTTTGAGATCTCATTGTCCCTATCATAAACATATTTAATGTGGTTAAGGTGAAAGTGACACAACTAAGAGGATATGCTTGACAAGTTATAAATCGAAGTCTCATGCCCCTTACTTACGAAGACCGATCCTCGTGCTACTCAAATTCAGTCACAAGTAAGCTCTTGTCATTATAAGTAGATACGTATTATAGAGAACCGCCAACGGGGTACCCCTTGCACATGACATGGGAGATATCCTATAATCAAAATGACAAGGCAAGTAGACAATGAGCATCTCAGCAATCTTTTTATTTACTATGTGCATAGATTTTTATTGAGGATGCTTCATAGAATGCTCATTATGGTTATGCTGCAAGTTTCCACCATGATTAGGCATGGCTTAGGCTAGCGGCCCAGGCGTTTCTCTAACATACATACAAACTCCATGATCTTACAAGTTCCACTTTTATTTCACACCGTCGGGATCCATAAGCAAAAGAACATGATATCAACTAGGTACAAGGGACGAATGAAGTGTTGAAAGCGGTCCCCATGATACATGGTTCTGCTAACTTCAACTCATAAAGCGCAAGCATATACGCAACAAAGAAGGACGCAATGGTTCAGGTTTATTAAGTGCAAGAAAATAAAGTGTGTCATCAAGTTCGTGAGAGCTTTACTAACTAACTTTCTCATAACAAGCAAACGTTTTATTCGGAAGAAAACAAGGCATATTGAATATGCACGGGAGTAGCAAATAATGCTAATAGGTAGGTATGGTGGGCACTTTGGAAATATTTGGTTTAGGAAGTTGGAAACTTGAGTAAAACATACTCAGTGTAAGTGAAGGCTAGCAATAGTAAGGGAGCGACAAACGAGAGAGCAATAGCTGTCATTATAATGCTTGCAACAAAACAGGACTACTCATGGCATGAAAGTGATTCAAGATCTTCAAGGCAAAATAATTCATCGAGGCTTAACTGATTATTACATTCATGTGCATGCGCGAGCATGTGCCAAGTCAATCAAATGAAGCATTCAGAGGAGGATACCACGGTGTCATACCAATTTATGAATAGAGAAATGCAAGCAAATATTCATAAGACATGCTACAAACTATTAGCGAGCTGGAGCTAATCATAAGAAAACAAGAACTACTAAGCATCCAAAGATTTAAAGTGACTAGAAATGCCTATATAGCTTTATTTTGGTACTAGTCCAAATTCACTACATGTAAACCTTAATATTATTACATGTTCAGATAGGTATGGTGAAATGTGATTTTTGAGAGTTGGAATCAACGCAAAAGCTAACATGGTTGATTTTATAAAAATGTTGCAAGGTGCAAATGCTTATGTTTTGTTATTTTTACTAGGAGAGATTTCTAACTCTAATTGAATTAAATCCAACGGGCTTGGGTATATCTTTTCAGTAGGTTTCTAACAAAATTTGAATCACTCAATTTGGATTTGTAAATCTCTCTGAATTGATTTTTAAACTAAGGGACAGAACTAGGTTCAAACTAAAATGGAAAAATCCTAATTTGAATTAAATGGGTCGCGCGGGATGGAAAATGGGCCAGCCCAGTGGCGTTCCGCGGCACAAGAACAGCTGACAGGGGGGTCCACCGGTCAGTGGCTCTTTACACGCGAAGCGGTACGGCGCGATGTGGGCCGTTAGATTAGAACCTAGATCGACGGCTGGGCTCGTCGTCGACGACGGACAGGTCGTCGGCGGGAACTAACCCTAGCGGCCGGCGACTACGGGGCACGGTTGGGGGAATGGGCATGTCCGTTAGCTTCCTAGGCCGATGGGGATCGTGTAGGCGGGCGGCTGGAGCGAGGCGAGGTCTGGCTGCATGGGGACAGTGCGCGCTCTGCGGGCGGCGTCGGCATGGTCGACAGACTCTGGGCACAGCGGTTCCTGGCTGTTCTGGTCGCTGTCCTCGGGCTGGGGCTGGTTGGGCGGTGGAGGTGGACCACAGACTACCTCCTGGACATGGTGGATGGCGCTGGCGGCGGCTGTGGCATGCTGTCGCCGGTGAGGTGCCCAAATGGGGGCTCGGCCTTAATGGTCCTGACCATTTGGTCGTGGCACATTGAGTGGCTGGGCTAGAGAGGGGTAGAGGAGTGTATGGGTTGGCTGTGGTTGCAAAATGGGGAATCAATTTAGTTCAAACACTGCTCCAAATAGTGTTTTGTGTTTTAATTGAATTCTGACCACCAAGTGTTTGTGAAAATGGCCGAAAGAAATCAAGTTTGGAATTTTTGGATGATTTTTGGTGGGTTTGCTAGACACATGCTTAAGCCTCTATGGTTGCTTGGGTTTTGAAAATGGAGCTTATTTGAGTGGTTTTTGAAATAGGGTGATCTTGATACCTACACTAGATTCAATTTTCACTTGTCATTTAAAATTAGTGTTTGCAAGTTTTTGGCAGATCACAAAGTGGGCCTTGGTACACTACTATATGTACTAGCAAGAGGTGTAAATATCCACATTTATCTCTGTTAAGAAATGAGTCCTAGGAATAGCCAAAGTAGGCATGCTGATTAAAATGGCACAAATGACCATTTCTTTCCTTTATTCATTTTGATTTGTTTTTCTTTGGGATTTGTTTGGGAATGATCTAGATGATGTTTATTTCACCTAAGAATCATTTTACAAGCAATGGATCACTTAATCATGGCAATTCAAATCAACTCCTATTTTAAATGCACACCCATATGAATACTTTAATAAATTTAAATGGAAAAGTTTTTGTTGACCCTAATTTTGATGATTTGGATCTTAATAAACTTGGATTAAAGTTTTGGGATGTTACATGTTAAAACTCACTAGTGTTGACAACAAACACCAAAACTTCAGTAAGAAAGGAAATGTCTTTTCACTTAGGTTTTAACTTATGCACATATCTACATGTGGTAGGGACTATCCAAGAGGTGGTGGCACCAAATCCCATGTACTAGGCTTACAAGCTGCCCGAGATCTCAAGATAGGAACATTCACGAAAAAATATCTACTTGACTAGGAGGACTCGTGGGTGCTAGAAGTTCATTCGTACTAGTTGGAGGAGAAGGAGTCAAAGGAATATGCGTTGAAGGATCACATGAAATGCTACTATGCAAGGATGATGGATATAATGAAATGGGAGATAATCAAAAAATGGTGGAGCTATCGAGCAAGGGCCAAAGTGTAGAGTTGGCGAGGAAGGACCAAGGCCATTAAGAAGGTGGTCTAGTGTTGAAAGTGGTGATGGTTGATCAGAAGCTAACTCATCTAAAGAGAATATATGAGGAAGTTGAAAGAAATATGGACTCTAAAAAGATAATGGAAGGCTATACAATCAATCAATGCAGAGGGTGTGGTTATCCTCATTTTCAAAGAAATGGAGATGAGGGATTATGATCAAGTAGAAAAGGAATAGAAAAAGAGTCCATCCTTAATAAAACTGATATCATGAGAAAAACAAATTCAATGAGCAAAATAATTTATTTCTTAAAAAATTGGGCATTTGTGTGCCTAAGAATCGAATCTCTGTGGGTGTTGGATGCATGAAGTTGTTCCTTATGCTAGGTACCACTTGATCGGTAATTTTTTTGCATACTTAGGCCTCTTTCAATGCAAGTTTCCGACACTATATTCTAGTTATTTTACTAATATGGCACTTTAATTAAGGAGGAGAGAAATAACCAGTATATTAGCTAACGTACAATCATAAGCGAAACAAATTACAATCCAATCACGTGTAAGTATGACGTCAAAATCACTAAACACCAGTTCACTTAGATAGAACTATTAAAAACAATGCATTATGGTGATTGGTTCTAAAATATACCACTATCTCAGATAGTGCGTTAAAGGAAAATCAATTCTAGAGATCAATCATTTTCATCATCATCATAAAACATTTGTGTTTCTCAACACATGTCAAAACATCTCAATGGAAGGACTCATCATTCCAAGGTTTTCATAAGTCATTTTCACCAAGTATTCCCATCTAAAGTGAATCAAGTTTTGGTTTAGCTCTAAACTACTAAGTTAAGAGTGTTCACTAATGTGGGATGCTAAGATCAATCTCATGCCATAGAATGACATCTAAGTCTAACTAGATAGGTCAAGTTTTATACTCTTTATGCTACCTTCAAACAAGTAAAGGACTTGGTAAAGTAAAGAAGGTAAAGCTTGTAAATAGAACTTGGAGTAGGTATAAGTCAAAGGGTATAACCAAAGCATGCCTAAAGCATTGGCTCAAGTTAAGGGGGCAAGTGTTAACTTGCTTAGTTCTAGCTTGCCTTGATTAGTGCAGTGGTTGAAGTTTTCTTCCTCCCCCTCTTGATAGAACTCCTCCTCCTCGTAGACTTGGTCGGTACTATCGTCTATAAATACATACGGAGTACACAATCACCAAATAATACTTAACTAGTCTACTTAGCACACTAAGGCATACATTTGATGATCTATTATCATCACAAGCATCACAAGGTTTAATGAACTAGTTTCATTCTTTTTATTTGAGAAAAGTAATTTCTACTCATTGAAATTAACTAAGATTTGATATTCTCCAATTAAAATATGGGATCATGTGGACACATGTCATCACCACATATTCTAACATATGGAATGTGATTTAAGGGTTGGATCACATTTTATTAAGTTTAAGTTTAATAATTAATGATTTAAAGTGACTAGAAATGCCTATATAGCATTATTTTGGTACTATTCTAAAGTCACTGCATGTAAACTTTAATATTATTACATATTCAGATAGGTATGGTTAAATGTGATTTTTGAGAGTTGGAATCAACTCAAAAGCTATTAGGGTTGATTTTATAAAAATGTTTGAATGTGCAAATGCTTCTGTCTTGTTATTTTTACTAGGAGAGATATCTAACTCTAAATGATTTAAATCCAACGGGCTTGGATAGAGATTTTTAGTAGCTTTCCAACAAAATTGGAATCACTAAATTTGGTTCAGTAAATCTTCCTGAAATGATTTTTAAACTAAGAGACAGAATTGATTCTAAATCTAAATAGAAAAACCTATATTTGAATTACTGGGTTAACGCGGGAAACTAAATGGGCCGGCTCAGTGACGCTCAGCGGTACAGAGGGCGACTAACAAGGGGGGTCCGCATGTCAGCGACACTTAAAACCCGAAAAGGTACGGGGCGATCTGGGCCACACGATTAGAACAAGGATCAACGGTCCACGGTCGTCGTCGACGACAGACTCGTCGCCGACGAGATCGAACCTAAACGGCCGGTGGGGGTCCACTGGGGACGTACCAGGGCTCCAGCTAGTGCGGCGAGGCGGGCAAACGAACTGGTGGACGATGACGGGCTCAGGCAAGGTCGCGGCAGGGGCTGAGGTGGACGGAATTAACGGGAGCTTCTCCTCCTCTGCAGCGGCTACCTCCGGTGAAATTCCGGCGAACGGCGGCTCGAGCGGCTCCGGTGAGGGAAGGGAAACGGTCAGTGGTGAGAGGAGAGTGAGATGGTGTGCAGAATGAGGCTGGGGGTGGCCTCCTTATATAGGTTCGACGAGGGGACCGACGGGTGTGGGCTGGCGTCTCTGGCGAGGGTGGTACAGAGGGCTACCGGTGTGGGCGAGGTAGGCGAACAGTGGGCGGTCTGCTGGCGGTCCTCTACAGCGTAATGGCGTGGCTAGGGGAGGTGCCTAACGGTCGGGGGCTTCCTGCGCTCTGAGGGACAGAGGCGGTGCTCGACGTAGCTCCTGGCGACTGTGGGTCGCGCGACGGTGCACGACCGTGTCTAGTGGGTTGCTGGGTTCAAGGCGGAGCGGCGTGCGCGATTTGGTGTCGGGGCGTGGTCTGAGGCGTGTCTGACGGCGATTGCGCTCTGGCGTGCTCTGGCTGCACGTAGAGAGAAAAGGGCGGCGTTGCTCTGGGGTGGTCCAGTGCCTGGCTGGGCTTGGGGAAGGGGCAGGGATTCGCGGTGTGGTCCGGTCTATCTCCTAGACATGGCGAGAGAGGGAGGGGCGGTCGGTTGGGAGTTGTCCATGCTCGACCGGCGAGCATGGCGCTCATGTGGCGCGACACTGCTGCAAACGGCTAAGGGGGGACAGTGGAGAGATGAGAGGGTCCAAAGGGGGACAAGGGCTTAACTAGCAACAGTATTAGTTAGGCCAGATGATTTCTGCCTGCCACCTGTTCGACACAATGGCCGCATGAGAGAAAGTTTTGAATTTTTGAAAGATTTTTGGTGGAGTGGTGTAACTTATGCTTGAGCATCTAGGTTTGCTTGGGATTTGAAATGGAGTTCATTTGAGTAGTTTTTGAGAAAGTGGCATCTAGACATATGAACTAGATTCAATTTTCAAATGTCATTTAAATTTAGTGTTTGAAAGTTTTTAGGATGAAATAAAGTGGGCCTTGATATATCACTACTTGTACTAGCAAGGGGTGCAAAGATCCACAATTGTCTCTGTTCAGATTTGAATGCTAGGAACAGCCAAAGTGGGCTATGTGATTAAAATAGCAAAAGTAACCATTTGCTTATTTAATTCTTTTTGATTTATTTTTCTTTGGGATTTGCTTGGGATGATCTAGATGATGTATAATTCACCTTAGAATCATTTTACAATCAATAGATCACTCGATCATGGCAATTCAAACAATTCCTATTTTAAATGCACACACATATGAATGCTTAAAAAAATTTAAATAGAAAAAGTTTTTGTTAACCCTAAATTGGGTGGATTTGATCTTGATCACTTGAATTAAAGTTTTGGGATGTTATAATAAGTTCGTCAACCCTCGTTCGACGGACGACGCAGTGCCGACCAAGGTGAAGTAGCCAAACCAGAAACCAGCTGAATGGACCAATGCTGAGTGGGAAAGGGACGTCGCACACCAGGCGGTGCACTCTATCGACCACGAGACGAGGAAGGCAAAGGCTGCCAATGCGGCGATTGCGGATAAGTCAGTGGTGGAGAGGCCTATGCCTCATGCCGGCCAGTACTTCCCCGACGTTTGGGAAGCCAAGGGAACGTCTCCTCGCTGAGAAGTTCCTCTCCGTCCTCTTCGATGATGCTCCACGAGGGCCATGGGCATGCGACGAAGGAGGACTTCGATTTTATCTTGGGATCCGACACAGCGACGACGGATGACGAGGTGAAGCGTGGTACAAGGCGCAACACAACCTCATGTTGCAAGATATGAGAGGACCACCGTCAACTTCTACACCACTGCCGAGTTGTACACCAACGCGACATTGGCGGCATTAGAGGCACCTTCTACCTTGGTGGAGGATGATCCTGCCATTTGATTTTCGTGGCTATGTAATATGTGACCTTGCCGCTATTTTGTTCACCAAGATAGTGAACTTGCGAAGATTTGAGCGAGGTCGTGATGAACTCGCGGTGTGCTTTTCGGTGGCGGAATCTATTCGTTTGCACTTTTTGATGTCATCTGAAAAGGTCGTTTGAGGGCAATCGTGTGGCTGTCAACAAGCACCCCTCATAGAACACCATGCGCCAGCGCGGCCCATTCGAGGACAGTGCTGGACGCTGTATGGGGGTCTGTTGGAGATCCATTAGGCCTCCAAATCTGGGACGGTATCATTTATAACTTGCTGCATATGCCTCGAGCAACAAATGTGAATATTGAAACGGCCAAAACTCGTTGACAGTTAGTTATAGGCCTGACAATCGGCCAACCACGTACCTTGCATCATTGCCCTATACAGTTGCGTCGAAGCAACATGAGCATCTAATCTGGTTTGGATTGTTTCAATCGACATATACATGCAGTCGAGCTGACTCATGAAAGTAACATCTACACTCGCTTGATTAAAAAAGCATTTCCTTTTGTCACTTTGGTGAATCGTGACACTATCAGTTGGCCTAAAAATATACATTGCCAAATGAGTTAGATATTCATTGCTGATTTGCTGTCGATGGAGAAGCTTGGACATTCCCAGCACAATGAGAGTGTTTTTTTTGGACCTAAGCAAATCACTGCATATACATTGGAAAAAAAAAACACTAACATATACCTTCTGGTCGAGCCTGAACAGGCTGGACCCCATTTAGCCAGGCCCGCCACAAAGTGGAGAAAAGCCCGTTTCACTTTAATTCATAATATAAACTTTTATGAATAATTACTACTCCCTCCAATCCGTAATAAGCGTCGGTGATTTTGTACTAACTTAGTACAAAATTTGTATTAAGCCTCCGATACTTATTTTAGATCGGAGTAGTACTAAAAATAAGTTAATCCCCCTTAAAAACTAAAAATAAGTTAATTCGTGTCATCTGAACACTATTTCTTTGAGCAAGCCATCACAAACACACGAATACGCCCACCCCTACGAAGGCGAGCACATGCATTCGGTGAGCACCTTCGACTGAGCTGATGATCTTTGACATAGAAAAAGTCATAGCATAAACACATCACCTCTCACTGAAAGTAAAAAATCACTGATTAAATCCTGAAATAAATCTAAATAAATGCGAGGAGAGTCCCAAACAAATGAACTATGTTGTTTCTTTGTTTTTGCCCTACTTTAGGTGTGTGGTTTGCACTGTTTTTGGGTTTGCATGGCACCGCCTTCCGGACAACTATACTCGGATGTTTGCCTGGGTGCCGGTTTTGCATTCTACTCTGCTCTAGAGTACCCAAAACTGGTTGACAAAGAAGGTTGAATACATGCATTTACCATGTCTAGACAAAAAGAATACTCCTAGTTTTATAGAGATAGAGAATGGAGCGGGTAGCGGGAATTAAACCGGCATCGTAGATTGGAAGGCTAGAGCTTATAGTCGACGTTGATTTATTTTTAACCTCTAATTCAAAACTGAACAATTTTTTTAATTCATTACCTTTTCGCTGTACTGATGTCATGACTTCTGACACGATTTTAAGAAACCCCCTCTCTAACCCGACCCCCTCTCTAACCCTAGGCGCCGCCGCCGCCTCTTCCCCTTTCTTGCCGCTGCCGGAGGGTCCAGTGGGCAAAGCCCAGGCATCCCAAGGAGGGTGGCGGCGGGGATCCCTCTCCCATGGCTGGTGGTGCGGCAAGGGTCGTTGTGGCCGGGAGTGCGGGCTACCGCCGGTATGGCAGGCATAGGTGGAGTCTGGTGGTGGGCGCCATGGCAGATGGTGGCGATGAGATGACCGGTGGAGTTCTGGCCGGTGTGGTCGCCTAGCCCTTGCCTCAGATGCGCCCGCCCCGCATCCGATCTTCGGATTTCGGAGGATCTCCGCAGTTCTCTTGGTGTCAGGTTGCAGTCGTGGCGGCCCAGGCTTCCTACTCCTCTGTCGGCCTTGCTGGTGGGAAATGGGTGGCCGGTCCCATGGGAGCCGGCGGGCGGTGGCGCGGGGCTGACGATCTGCCTAATAAAGGTGGCGGTACTTGATCCCTCTCAAGCCAAGATGAAGATCCGCCTGATGTTTCTCTATATTGATCTGGTTACTGTGTCATGTTTCAGAAGGCTCTGCCAGCGTACTCTATAAGTACGATCATGCCGAGAGATCGCTGGATCGGATAGGATTCGGTCGTGCGCATCCATGTTTTATTCTGACCGTTTGGTTTCAGAGGGTGTGCTTCAAAACTTTGTTGGCTGTTAAGATCATGGGGCATATTCTCGTTCCATGGTGCTGATGAAGAATGTCATGGATACCAAGATCAGTGGACTGGCAATGGTGGTTCGAGTCTGGATGGTGATGAGAAATTGGCTGGGTGATTCGTGACTTGGAGCAGTGGAATGCTAGTGGGGGCGGCTGCACAAGAGAGGTTCACGGTCCTATCTTTCATGGTGAAAACCTAGGGTCTGGCCTTAACTGGTTGTGTCTGTCAATGACCTTGTTGAAGACAAAGAGTGTGGACTTTCTTCAGGGTGAAAACCTAAGATCTTTGATCGGGCGATGACGGTGTTTGTGCACTATTCCTTTCTTGGAAGCGTCTTTTTTGGAGAAACTGGACTTTTGGTGCTGTCTTGGTGGTGGTAGTACTGCCGTTCCAATGAATGTGTCATTTTACGGGACTTTTTTTAATTCTTTTTTTTTTGCTATGTGCATCCATATGACCGCTAGGGCAATGCGTTGTTGTAGAGACTGTGTGTAATTGGCATCTTTTAATATTAATATATGCTCCTTAAAAAAAAGACTTCTGACACACCCTGTTTTGATATGGCTCGTCTTCATGTTCACCAAGTTGCTTCGGAGAAAATCGGTAAATTAGTAGGACTTTGAGCTGGTTTTTAGAATAAGAATTCAAACTGATGTGTTGTTTTTCGAACAGTTACGGTTGATAATTGTTTTTTACTTTGTCAAATATGCTATATTGTTGGAAATAAAATTGTAAATAACTGTGTACTATTGATCTAAACGTTGGGTACCCAATATCAGATATGGGTAAAGTTTTATACTTGCGGAAAGTTTTATATCCATTGACCACACAAGTATTGTTATGATATTACTGCGCATACCCTGCACATTGGCTTCCGCACGAACCAAAGTTGATATATTGTGTATTTCATTTTTTAGTTTCATGTAGTACTGTATTTCTTATTCTAAAAAGTATGAAAACATATACTTCCTCCGACCCATATTAATTGACTTAGGTTTATCTAGATTTGGATGTATCTAGTACTAAAACGTGTTTAGATACATCTGAATCTAGACAAATTCGAGTTAACTAATATGGATCCGAGGGAGTAAATATTAATGAGCTGCGCCAGGGACCCGACCTATTTTCAATGTTTGCTTTAGGCAGTGTTGGCTTGTCTCCCGCTTAAGGCGGGAGATAGGAGCCCCCAAACAAACTAACACAAATGTTCCCTGAAAAAGAACAGAAAACACAAACAGTTCGTAGTTGCCGTGTTTTTATCGATCTGCAACATCCTACAAATCCTCTTTGTGACGATCGGCGGATGCCATGGCTAGCTTTGGCCTAGCCAGGCTCTCCAGCCAGACCTCGTCACGGACGGTGGCGTACTCGTCGTCGTTGCGGTGCCACGTCCAGACGGCGCTCGTCTCGTCGACGATCCTCAGGCGCCCGTGCCCGAAGCTCGCCTCCTGGAACGCCGACAGGTGCGCTGACTTGTGATCCTTGATGAACCTTGAACACATTAAAAATATATCCGTAAATCACTTTTACAGATCTAATAAAAGGCAAAGGCGGCAATTACAGTGAGATCGATCCCGTACTTGAGGGCAAGACCTTCCCTGTTGCCGCCGTCTCCAATGGTGATGTACATCGGGCCCCGGTTGTCGGCCTCGTTGTCATAGATCCTCGTCTAGTTCAGTTCATCAGCACCAAAATTCTGATCAGCAAAAATATACGAGCGCCGGAAGATGATCAATCGTAAGAGGCTTACGAATCGCTCGTAGGCGTGGACGTGCCCGGAGAAGACGACGTCGACGCGGGCCTCGTAGAGGAGCCTCTCCATGGCGGCGCGCATCGCCTCGCCCTCGCCCTGGTGCGCCTGGTTGGTATTGTACCACGGCGCGTGCAGCAGCACGATCAGCCACGGCGTCCTCCGCCGGTCCACCCCGGCGAGGTCCCGCTCCAGCCACGCGTGCTGCTCCGACCCTTCCTCGAAGTCCACGTAGGACCCCAGCATCACGACGTGCGCCGCGCCGCCCGCCGCGTCGAAGGAGTAGTAGAGGTTGGAGCGCGAGCCGCTCTCCTCGTACGGCATGCGCCACCGCGCGTTGTAGGCGACGAAGGGCGCGAACTCCACCACGGGGAGCGACTCGATCTCGTGGTTGCCCTCCGTCACCATCCACGGCCGCGCGCTCGCCAGCGGCTGGACGAGCCGCCCGAACGAGTCCCACAGCGGCTGCTGCGTGTCCGCGTACGACAGGTCGCCCGGGAGCAGCAGCATGTCGTAGTCCGCGCGCCCGATGTGCGACAGCGTCGACGCCGTCCACCCCGTCTGCCCGAGGTCGCCGATGACGACCAGCTCGAGGGGCAGGGACGACGGAGGGGTCCGGAGGGTGAACTCGTCGCCGGCCTTGCCGCACCGGTAGTGGTAGGTCGTGCCGGGATCAAGAGGGCCGATCGTCACGTGGTGGATCGCGCCAGACTTGTAAAAGAAGTAGCGGTACGTCGCGTTGTCGCCTGACGCCGACGCCTTGTAATTCCCCCGAGATTTGCCGTACTCCACCACCGACGGCGCGTTCCGGTCGTCCGTGACCCAAGAGATCCTCATCTTGTTTGTTCCCACAACTGAAATGTGCACCTGATGGTTGCCAGTTCAAAATGTGAATTGCTGAATCGATCGTGAAGGTCAAACACAGTTACGTACTAAAGAGTTGCCCAATTGCACGTTGTAAACCCAAAATGGCACAAAAAATGTTTAATGCCAATCTGACCACAGATTTCTAAATTCAAAACTACAATAGAAATAGTATTATAATTACAGATTTCATAAAGTGTAGCCACCGGATTACCCATGTCTTATACTTGAACATAAAAACTGCACCCTCAAAATTTGCAACTGAAGTGCAAACAAATTTGTGTGTAATTATCCAAATATCTTAAAAATGTTGGCAGAAGAATAAGCAATCAAAACCCTTTCAAGTACGAATAGAAACATATTTTACTTTTACTACACATAACATGTTTGCGTGTTCTTTGCGCACTTCCAAGTTTTGAACCCTTAGAGTATCATTTGTGTCCAAATCGAAAACCATAATCCTACATGAATCTATGTGCAACATCATGTCGTGGATTCAGAACTTCAGACCCCCATGGCGGCAATACTCTGTACAAAAGTCGAGCTTCCACAACAAAAAATGATTGAAAAAAAAAATGGATCAACGGGATTCCCCTAAATTTACCGCGGAAGTATGGTTTTTGGATACGGTTTCCCTTATTAGCTGGATCAACTCTCTTATTCTATAATGCATTGCAAGAGCTTCGTGCCCCCTGACGAGGTTTCGTAAAAAGAAGAAGATTAACAACAAAAAGTTGATCTTTGTCGAAAGCGGCAAGAAAGTGTGAAATATAAAGGCACGATATTGGAGAGTTTGAGTTTCATGGACTGACAAAATACTTAAGAGGAGCCAGCCATTTCCCGTACTAATCATATGCAATTTGTTATGTTTATAGTTGGTACAATGGATAGGCAGACGTTGAAGTATATTACCCGTCATTCTTCATCACTTTGGACTTTTCTGTGGACTAGAAGGTGCATAAAATTCAACATGCAAACTAAGAGGTCTCAAGTTTAAAATCCCACCAACATGCTATTAGTATGAATAGCTGAGGTATTTATGAATCCCATGTCTAAGACATGGTGGATCTGAACTCCTGTAGAGTGTGAAGGATGTTAGGTGTACTCCATCAGTTCAGAATATTGAGTGAACTTGTAGGTCATACAATTCCATAGTATAGTCATGTATGAGTAGATATATGAAGAGTACTAGAAATAGGCGTACACTCATCAGTTCGCTCAGATATTTCTCTTTGCAAAAAGAAAAAAAATTACTTTCGTACCGACGATGTCAGCTTCTTTATGTTTTAGCAGGTACAACTGACTAGTTGGTACGATGAACGTTAAGAATTAATTACTCTGCACGAAATAAGCACGGTAGCATCGTTTACAGGCATCAAGAATGATTTTCCTCTTCAAGAAACTTTGTAAATTTTGGAACTGAAGTGATCTTAGCTGAAACCTCAGACAGAGTAGATACAAGTAATCTCGTTGCCACAAACCCTTTGCGTATTAGCTAAACGTTGATGATCTGTGTAAAACCAAAAGGCTAAGCATTGCGGATAGAACAGAGTTTACCAAGAGAACTAGAGAAGAGACGTAGAGCTTCTCTTGCCACCACTGAATTTTTTCAAGAAAAAACCGTTTGAAACAGCTGGGAACAAAGGCAGATACTACTACTTAAGTAAAATTTGTGTCACAAAATGAAAATAACAAACAGCTAAAGCGTAATAAACTTCAGAACAAATGCCATTTTTTTGCACACTTAAGACTTAAGATTCAGCATTGTTACCTGCTGAGGATGAGCCGGCGGCTTGTCGTGCGGCGTCAGTACCAGCGGGCTCGGCGGCGGCCGGACATACTCATCTGCGCGCGCGCAGAGGAACATGAGCGACGTGAGCCCCTGCACGAGCACCCTCCACGAGTGCGCCATGGCTCCCGCCATCCAGTCCCCGAGTAGCGTGCCGGTGACGCTGCGCCCGAGCGCCGCCTGGTTCATGCACCGGAGAGACCGCTCGTTCACCGCCGCGAAGAGGACCCTTGCCACGCCGAGGAGGCTTCCGACCGGGATGCCCACCGCAATGTGGCAACAAATACGGATCAGCGCGACGACGCGGCGGAACGCGACGCACATGAGCAGTAACGAGCGGAGGATAAAGCAGGCAATCGTATGCTTCTTACGCGTGCCGACGCGAGGGGAGGAGGAGGTCGGCACGGCCGTCGCCATCGCCATCGAAGGGCTTGGCTTTAAGGAGCACGGGACCTGGTAGGGTACACGTAAACGCGCGCCATTAATTAAGTTAAGAGACGAAGACTTTTCTGCAGAGCGCATGTCGCAGGTATCGGAAGGGAGTATATCCTGTTCCCGGAGAGAGATGCCATGGGCGGTTGCCGTACCTGACATGTGCCGTGGGCGGACACGGCGGTTGGGGTCGCCGGAGAGGAGGTGCGCGCTCGTGGTCGTGGTGGCGATGTGGTGGAGGGGGAGGAAGGGAGGGGATAGGTAGGTTGGGGCTAGCATTGCTGCCAGTTTTACCGTGGCTTCTCTGTTTTTCTTCTTTTCTGCTTTCTTTCGAGCCTCGGTGTCAGTGGCAACAAATGTCGCACTCTGGATGGGAGCTGGAAGTAACACGTCGGCTGCTGACAGGGATGCGTTGGAGGTTGATGTCTCATGGGAACCGGGGAATATTACTAGATGCGGTTTGAGAGGCTGAAAATACGGGCGAGGTGGCAAGTAATCAAGGCATTTAATCTACTTTAGGGAGTACTAGTATTTGATTGAAACGAGTTTGGAGAATTGCGGCGAGTATAACTATTAAAACAGGGTTGTTCGATTCATATGTAGCAGTGTCTTGTAGACTGCACTATCTCAAATAATCGAATGGTATTGACATATAGGGCATGTTTGGTCGGCCGTACGGTCGTTTTCCGCACCGGGCCGGAAGGCCGTTTGGAGAATCGCACGGTTGGCCAAACTCGTATCACACGGGTCTTAAAATAGCTGAAATCTTAGTCTACCAGGAACACTAAAATCGTGCGTTTTTGCGGGGACGGGCCCTGGGGAGCCAAGAGAGGGCACGCGGCTGCACGTGGGAAGAAGAGCGGGAGACGACACGACGCATCGAGAACGCGCGCCATAAATCGCCTCACCGCTCGCTCACCACTCACACTCTCTTCCCATTCACAATCGTTCTTCCTCCCGTCTCACCGCTGGCGGTTCCTCTCCCGCCGGAAGATCGAAGACCACCACGGGGACAGTAGACAGAGACAGATCTAGGCAAGAATTGTGCTTCTCCTGCCCGCAGCGGATCTTCTACTGCGACTGCCTCTTCCCCTTCGTCGGCAAACCCCAAGCTCCAACACCCGCAGCAATGGCGGCAAGTCCTTGAACCACCAACTCTGTGAGCCTTTGGCAGCGCAGATCTATCGGTTACCGTGTGATTCTCCTAGTATGATTGACATGAACAGTAGATTTGTACCGATTTGTGATAGTTTTGGTTGATTTGATGGATTAGCGTCTTTTCTTTCATTGTTACGCCTTCAGAAGCACTAGATCTGCCATTATATTGGTTCCATCTATGCTTGTTTGTGGCTAGATGTATGCCTAGTTTTAGTTTTAGGGTTTCGCAGACCGTGAAAATTGGGGATTATTACACTGTTCATGTTCTTCATATAGGCTGATGATTAATTTGCATTCTGTGGCCAAGATCCCAATAGGTTGCTTCATAGCATGCCTGTTATGATTGATCTTGGACACACAATGTCTAATATGAGGCACACAAACTAGTTGTTCATTTATGGGACTGTCGATGATTATATACACACCGCAAGGAAATGGAAGTGATGACCCTTTCAAATCTAGTTCTACCATCTATTCAAGCTGATGGAACTTGGTTCGGTTGGATCATCGATTATGTTGTGAACCCAGCTTGTGATGTTACTTAGTACAGTACGTTTCTAGAGCTGGTGCTATAGGAACGGGATGGTATGCACAACAAAATTGGTTGTGCACCTCCTATGGATCCCTGTAGCACCAGCTCTACCTTGTTTGTGCAAGTTATTCTGAAGCTAGGCATTGGTTAGGTCATTGTGTTTTACTTCCTTTGGCCGATGATTACAAAGTAGCACAATGAAATGCAAGGGGATCCTCTTCATAAATAAACTTGTGTGTTAACCAAATGCAGTTTCATTTGTGTTGCTCATTAGGAGTATCCCTTTGTATCTGTGCCATTCTATATGAGGCCATGTTTGATTGTTCATGTTTGATCACCAGAATGTATGTGCTTACATGTGTTGCTTCTTTTTTAGTGCTCGAAGATGTTGATCGGAGGTGCTCTCCCCACCAATGGAGGAGCATGCTCCAAGGATGTTGGTGAGGTAAGTGCCTCCAAGAGGGCCAACGATGGTGGTGAGGGTAGCTGCGCCAAGAGGCCGAGGGGGAGGCCACTAAAGATTGGGCACTTCCACGACCAGGTAGGACCAACCCATTTTTTCAAGGTCATCTTGGCACATGGGTTAGACCTGTTGCCTATCCATGATGGCTTCAGGCCTTTCCTCAACACGGTGACGAGGAGGATCGTGTTGGAGACGAACACCGGATGCAGCTGGATGGTGAAACTCCAGGATGTCAGTGGTAGGGTTTGCCTTGACCAGGGGTGGGCTAGATTTACCATTGCCCACCAGATCAAGACCGGGTACTTCATGACCGTCAAGATGTTGAAGGGTGACCTGTTCAAGGTCACCATCTTCGACTACACAATGACTGAAGTGATGAAGAAGTGCCAGAAGCATGATCCTGCCCTTGCCATGATCGACCTGTCAACTTTGATGTGAACTTTGTCTGTCCTCGTTGCTATGAAATTTGTCTGTATGCCGTGTGGTTGCCTTGCTATAATGTTTATGTTAGCGTCGTTAAATATGTTCTGCTGATATATATTTTGCTCGTTTTGTGCATATTAGTGTGTGCTTGTTGTGGTTTAGCCTTACTTGTGAGGTCTGGTAAGCTCACCATCTAGGGAAGAGGTTACGAGACCACATGAGAATGCTCGAACCAAACACGCGCAATCCTTTCTCCCATGCCTAATACAGCCCACCAAACAATAGGGCCTCATTTTTGCCCAAGTCCTGAATAGTGTCAATGCGCTACCAAATAACTGGGAGGTTTTGGTCCAGATGCGGATCCGCGCATGAAACTTCCATGGGGGGAACTCGCACCGGAACCAAACACGCCCATACACGTTGGAATTTGGTGGTTGGCCCATAATGCAAAATTTAAAATTCTCTTTGATCCATTTATACATGACAACATATGGCTAATAGAGTTAAAGTTTCGTCCCACATTGTTAGTTGAGTGAGATTTCCACCTCCTTATATATTAGGTTGTTTTACGACTCACTAAGGTGTGAGAAAAAGAGCATCTCTCTCACACTCATCCTTTGACGCCGCCTACCTCGTCTCGCGTGCTCTGCATAACTCGTTATGGGAATGAGCCGAGCCAAGCTCATGTTTTGCATATACGAGATATTAACGCATCAGCCGTTTCCATATTTTCTGGATTATGGGATGTTACGGACTCGGAAATGGACTACGCTCCACGACCTCTCTGACATGCACTATATAAACGTGTACGTGAACCCTAGTCGGAATCCATCACACGCACCTACTTCCAAAACCTTGCGTTGCCAACTTCGTCTTCCCCCTCTCGGCTTTTGGCATGCACCGCAGATCGAGACAATAGGCCTCTGGAACCCCGCCTCTCGTGAATTTGTACGAGTGAGGGACGAACAGGTTTTTGGGGAGCGTTCTAGCGCGACTAATGGCAACCACGACGTCATCAGACAATGAGTTTCCCAACAACCTCTTCTTCCCAGACATCACTGACCTCTTCAGCAACCTCTACATGGGAGACAACACCAACAATGATGTTGTGGCTACTGCTATCGCCGCTACTCAGACTACACCATGTATGACCCTGAACTCCATCTTTCATATTTTGCTAGAATTTCTTGTTCTAGCATTTGGAGTAGATGTGATTAGTTTATCATGTTTAGATGCAATCTATTCATCTACACTCTTAGTTTGCATCATAATTGCTATTTGTATGATCATACTTTATCAATTTATTAATCATATTAAATTATACGGAATATTGCTTATATTTTTAACAATCCAAAAACCTGATTATAAGCAACTTAATTCCACTGGTATAGCCGCGGCTACCAGCCTTCTTCGTTTGATGGCATGTATTATAAGAGATGGCGCAAGAGAACAAATCTATGGTTTGAAAACCTGAACTGCTATATGATGTCTATAAGAGCACATATCATTTGTAGCTAGTTTTGAAGTTCAGATATTGATTCCACAGGGAGCCCAAAGGTAAGTGTTTATTGATGAAGTCTCTGTCACACTCGAAGTTGTCACAGGTCTTCGAGTGAATTGACTACAAGTGTTGAAATAAGAATGGGTTTTTGATTAAATGCGATAGATTTAAATAGAACTAAAATGTAAACTTCATAAATATAAAGCATAAAAGTAAAGAACGACTTTGCTTGTTTGTTGTTTCCTGCAGATGGCGAAAGAAGGCGCGGGGAGATTTAGTTCATGGTGATAGTGATTGTGCCAGGTGGATGAGTGGTAAATGCAACAATTATAATCTTATAGATATATGTGTAGGAGAGCAACCCATAATTAGCCAGAACTCCTCTTGGTAGATTTCATCCCAACTTCAATAATCCTACTAGCCTGCTACCAAAACCATGGTCAGACACTAGACGATTAAGACCCTTCAGGTCGCTTAGCGATTAAGCTCCTTGGATCGGACTAATGCAATAAGCACAATGGTTACTCGTTATCCTCGAGTCAACTAGCATTCCATTGATATCCCCGTGTCACCCGGGGGTCGCCGGTCTACTAGCGAACAGGATCTCATCTATGTAGAACAAAGTATCATGTTGTCTGGGCCCTTAATTAGACAACAAGCATTAGGCATCCCACAGATAGTCAAGCACACATAATATAGTAATTAGAATCAATCACAAACTAATGGAAAATATATGAAGGCACATCACATCTCACCAATCCCCTACATCTCCCACGCCCAATGGAATTACTCACACATGAGAGAAAAATGGATCATCAATATAATCAAATAAAGGGAATTCGTCTTTGTATTACCGTGGAGATCCACAATAAGAATAGAAAAATATCCAACACAATTCAAGATGGGAAGAAACAATCTCAAACCCTAGTCTTGCAAGGTGGAGATCCCTCTCTCTCTCTCAAGTACAAGTAGTGGCTATGGGGGTGTATTGGCTAGGAGGTCAAAGATCGTGGAGCGAGATGAAGAACGTCTTCTCCTTCTTCTCCCGATCTCTTCTTTCTCCCTTCTGGATGGTATGGCGGCTGTTGTGTTGTGTTTTCGCCCTCGGTCCCTTCATGGAAGTTGTCCCTTTTGACAAGACAGAGGTGGTGGCAACTATACGGCAGGAACTATATGGCCGGAAAAATATTCTTGCCATATAGTTGCTCGTTAAAGCTTCTGTGAGCTCCCCTCGCGTGCTTCCAAAGTGAGACTTGCTTGTTTTCTCCAGAATATTGTATTTCTCTAGTTAAATCCTTCTGTTGACGTTCAGAACCTGAAACACACATTAAAAACCAAGTTTTGTTCGTTACCAAAGTATTAGCATTAGGTAAAGCCAGAAAACGATAAAACCTGGGAGAAAACCATCAATAAAACGAATAAAAAATGTGTCGAATCTCACAGCTATCACTATAGCACCACTCTTGGCAAACCCGAGGGAGAGCTTTCTGCTATTCAAGAGGAGGCTTTTAAGAAAGCCTATACCATGATTATTGTGGCTCTTTTTAGTGTTCTTGTGGAAAACATTATTGACCCATATATGTCATTTGATAATGGCAAGGACGCGTGAGATTCGCTCGAGGCCAAGTTTGGGATCTCGGACACCGACACTGATTTGTATGTCATGAAGCAATTCTATGACTACAATATGGTTGATGAGCGCTCCATCATTGAGCACGCTCATGAGATACAATCACTTGCCAAAGAAATTGAGCAGTTCAAGTGTGTTAATAGAAAAGTTCATTGCTGGAGGCATCATTCCCAAGCTTCCTCCCACACGAAGGAGATTTTCTACTTCTCTGAAATATAAAAGACAATAGTTCTCCATTATGGATCTTATTGGGTCTCTTCATGTGAAGTAAAAGGCGAGAGAAAAGGACATACATGCTCGAGGATTTTAGGGAGCTTCTAGTGTCAACTTCGTACAGAAGGAAAACTTTCCATCACACAAGTTCAAGAATAAGAACAAATCTGAAGGCAAAGGGAAGTTTGATGACAACAATAAGACAACATATCAACCACTTTCAAGAAGAAGAATGATAAAAAGAAGACTCTTGCCATGTCTATGGTGATCCTAATTAGTGGGATCCTAGCTGTCCTAATCGCTTTAACAAGGGTTGACATAAGAATAGCGGCAAGACCACTAATGTTGTTATTGTTGATATTGAGATGCAGGATGTTGGGTCCGATATTTTCCCTACCATCCTTTTAGTATGTCAATGCCCTGAATGGTGGATAGACACAGTTGCCAATACACATGTATGGTCTAATATTTTCATGTTTTCTTCTTTCTAGGTCACAAGGACTTCTTTCGTGTTGATGGGAAACGACCCACGTGCTTTTGTTCATGGTGTTGGTACGGTAAATATTAAGTTTACTTCATGGAAGACCGTACAACTAAAGAATGTGTAGCATGTTCCTCCCATCAATAAGAATCTCGTCAGCAGATCGCTTTATGTCAAGATGGTTTTAAGTTGGTTTTCAAGTCCAATAAAGTTATAATTTTGATGTATGTACAATTTGTTGGAAAAAGTTATGAGTGTGGATGACTGTTTTTCCTATCTTTGTTAGGTTCATGTACTAAAGTTATTAATCATGTTTGCAATGATAATGAATCTAGTATTTGACATTCAAGGCTCTGTCATATTAACTTCGGTTGCATGATGTGGCTAGCCAATATGAGTTTTCGAAATTCACTACTAGATTCTAAGTGCCAAGTTTGTGTATAAGCAAAGCAACTCTGCAAGTATCATACGTTTGCGGAACCGAGAAACTTAGCACCACTAAACTTAGATTGATTGATGAATCCACTAGATACTGCTATGTTTATATTCTGAAATCTAAAGAGTTTTGAACTATTTCAAAATTTATAAAGATGAAGCAGAAAACTAACTTGATCTTAAAATCAAGAGGCCAAGGTCGGATCGAGGTAGAGAGTATTTTTCAAAAGAATCTGATTTATTCTGTGTGGAACATGGTATTATCCATGATAGGATGCCTCCCTACTCATATCAGTCAAATGGGGTGGCCAAAAGAAAGAACCATGCTCCAACTAATTTGGTCAACACCATGTTAGACACGTCGGGTCTTTCCAAGGAATGGTGATGGGAGGTGCTAATGACTTCATGTCATGTCCTAAACCGTGTTTCCATAAAGGATAAAACCATGACTCCATTTGAGGAATGGGAGAAGAAAAGATGTGAACTCTCTTACTTACAAATTTGGTTTGTTTGGCGAAAGTCAATATTTCAATACCCAAGAAGCGTAAGCTTGGACCAAAAACCATGGATTGTATTTTTCCGAGATATGCATTTCATAGTATTGGCTATAGATTTTTTAAGTAAAATATGAGGTATCTAACATGAATTTTGGTACAATTATGGAGTCGAATGATGCGACTTTTTTAGGATATATTTCCCATGAAAGGTATGTCTAGCTCATCATATTAGGAGATGACTAGTTCATCATCAGAAATTTTTCTATAATTCCTAAACCAACTATGCCGATAGAACACTATCATAATATGGTGGAGGACGACAATGAATCTCCCAAAAGGAGGCAAAGGACTGCAAATTCCTTTGGTGATGGTTTTATTGTGTACCTCATGGATGACACTCCTACTTCTATTTCATAAGCCTATGTATCTCAAGATGCTGACTACTAGAAGGATGTTGTCCACAGTGAGATGGAATCTTTCTTAGCTAATGAAACTTGGGAGGTTACTGATCATTTTTATGGATGCAAACCTAGAGGATGTAAGTGGGTGTTCGAGAAAAATCTTAGACCTAATGGTACTATTTAAAAGTACAAGGCACGTCTTGTGGACAAGGGTTATACCCATAAAAAAAACTTCTTTGATACCAACTCACATGTAGCCATATTAACCACTATTCGAGTACTACTATCCTATCCTGCCTCAAACGGTCTTCTCGTTCATCAAATGGATGTTAAGACAGCTTTTCTAAATGGAGATCTATATGAGAAAATTTATATGCAGCAGGCTGATGGATTTTTAGTAGATGGTTAATAAGGAAAGTGTGTAAGTTAGTAAAGTATTTGTATGGTCTTAAGGAATCCCCTAAGCAGTGGCATGGGGATTTTGGAAGAACTTTAACCGCTGAAGGCTTCGTTGTAAATGAAGCTGATAAATATGTTTACTATCACCATGGTGGTGGCGAGGGAGTTATCCTCTATCTCTATGTTGATAACATATTGATATTCAGGACCAACCTTGTTATTATTGAGGAGGTCAAAGAGTTCCTATCTCACTGCTTTGAGATGAAGTACTTGAGAGTAGCTAATGTAATCAAATATCAAGCTACTAAAGGATGGCAATGGTGGGATTACACTGCTTCAGTCCCACTACGTGAAAAAGATATTAAGTCGTTTCGTGTATAGTAACTGCAAGTCTTCTCCAACGCCTTATGATCCAAGTGTGCTACTTCAAAAGAATCGAAGGAATGCTAAATATCAATCAAGATATTCTCAAATTATTGGCTCTCTCATGTATTTAGCCAGCGCTACGAGGTCTATATCTCCTTTTGTAAGAAAACTAAGTTGATTTTTGTCAAATCTTGGAGATGATCATTGACATGCTCTCGAGAGAGTTTTGCGCTATTTGAAAGGCACTGTGAGTTATGGTATTCACAATACTTGGTATCCACGGGTACTTGTGGGTCATAGTAACTCAAACTGGATATCTGATGTCGATGAGATAAAGACCGCGAGTGGTTATTTTTTTACACTTGGTGGTGGTGGTGTTTCCTAGAAGTCTTGCAAGCATATGATCTTAACAAGATCAATAATGGAAGCAGAACTTGGAGCATCAGACACAACTAATGTCGAAGCAGTGTGGTTTCATGAGCTCTTGATGGATGTACCAATGGTTGAAAAACCAATACCCGCCATCCTGATGAACCGTGATAATCAAACTATGATTGTTAAAGTAAACAATTCTAGGGATAATATGAAATCATCAAGATATGTGAAGAGGAGATTAAAATATGTCTGAAAAATGAGAAAGTCTGGAGTTATTGTGTTCGATTATATCCAAATAGCTAAAATTTTGGCAGATCCCTTCACAAAGGGTTTATCATGAAATGTGATAGATAATGCATTGAGAGAGATGGATTTGAGAATCGATGCTATGAGTTGTACACAGCGGTAAACCACTCTATATGATCGGAGATCTCGTAAATTAGAGTTGGGAGACAAGCTATTAGGAAAATGAGAGCAGAGTATACCTATACTGAATTTACCTCTCCATGAAGATGCTATACTCTCCTATTTTGCATGGCAGGTTGATATATATATATATATATGTTCTAAGTGGCTTATCTAAGCAGGGATGTTATCCTACAGAATATCTCTTCAAGAACAAACCTATATGAGTTTGACTATCAAACAACACAGACCGTGAGAGTTGGGTGCTCTCTGATAAACTCATGAAATGTCTTGGAGTATGACTCATAAAATCCAAACAGCGGGGAATCTCTGCGGAAGCGCAATATCGGTCTAGACTATACATGATATTAGTGTGCAAAAAACTTGTAGTTTAAAGCATGATCCACTATTCAAGTTGCTAGCTAGTGTAGCATGCAGTTTAAAGTGGAAGTTCAAATTAACAGTCTTCACTATGCACCGGTATATAAAACAATATTCTGAAACAAAAATGATGTGATGTGCCAATGAGACTTTATGGGAAATTACTATCATTTGGTGAGTGTTGTATTGTTGGCCCATAATAAACATTTTGAAATTCTCTTTGTCCCATTTATGCATGATAGTATATGGTTGTGCTAGTGGAGCAAAAGTTTAGTTCTACATTGCTAGTTGAGTAAGAGTCGCACCTCCTTATATACTAGACTGTTCTACCACTCACTAAGGTGTGAGAAAAAGAGCAGCTCTCACATACTCCTTCTCTGACACCACCCACCTCTCCACGCCTCACCTCGTCACGACGTACGCGCGCTGTGGATTGCAGGAATGAGCCGAGCTGAGCTTTCGTGCTTTGCATGATGTTTATATTTTTTTTATTTAGAAAAAATAATTATACGAGTTATTAAGGAACACGTTAATCAGCCGTTTCCAGATTTTTGGATCAGGAGTTGTTACTGATTCAGAGTGGGATACGCCCCACGAACTTCCCTACCTACACTATATAAAATATACATGAACCCTAGTCGGAATCCATCACCTGCACCTATTTCTAGAACTTGTGCCACCGCCTTCGTCTTCTCCATCCTGACTTGTGGCGTGCACCGCAGATCGGGACAATAGGCCTCCGGAACCCCGCCTCTCCTGAACCTGCATGGGCAAGGGGAGATCAGGTAATTAGGGAGCACTATAGTGCCACTACTAAAAACCAAGATATCATCGGACGACGAGTTCCCCAATGATGATTTATTTCCGGAGGTCACTGACCTTTTCGGCAACCTTAACATGGGCGATAACACCAACGATGCTGCTACTACTATGGCTATTACTGCTGCCGTTGCGGCTGCTCAGCTTGCACCGTACGTAACTCTGAACTTCATCTTCCCGATTCTGCTAGAATTTCTTGTTCTAGCGTTTGGAGTAGATGTGATTAGTTTATCTTGTTTAGATACAATTTTTTCATCTACTCTGTTAGTTTGCATGATCTATATAATTACTATTTGTATAATCATGTTTTATCAACTTACTTTTGGATTAAATTATATGGATTATTGCTTATATTTTCAACAATATCCCCCGGCTTATTAGGAGAGAAACCGTCTGATACTTGAAATATGAGCTAACCCCTTGATGAGTCCAAAAATGAAGCATATTTAGCTTTTGTTTTTGCATATATAGAGTAGGGATCTTTGTATTTTACTGCTCTACGCGCGCTATTTTGTTCTTGTTTTAAAGGGATCCCAAATCATGGAGTCATATATGAACATATCAATTATAGCTGTCATGTTGTGTAATTATACAATATTTCTAAGTGATAAAAGTCATTTTATAAATTTACCTTCGTACCTTGAAGAATACCAAACAAGAAGGAGCCACCAGTACCGATAACGACCACTGGTACGGGCAGAGCTCGCCTGTACTGTCCGCATGTGCCAGGCGCCATCGCGACCGTCTCGTCAAATACTTTCTCCTAGCAAAGACGAGAACGAGATCCGATATTCACAGCCACCAGAAACCACAAAAAACCACATCCGAGAAGGATCTGAAGGAGGAACTTGGCTAGGGAAAAATCCTAGTTGCTTCACGGATCATTGGAGGACAATGCATCATCCCCTTCATCATCAACCGCTGCATCTCCATTACCACCATTACTCCCATCTTTCATCTATTAGATCTCTTTATAATTCTAGATCCAATTGTGGTTTGCATTAGATCTATCGCCGTACTTTTATCCATTCATTTGATTATGATGATGTTGTTGATTGCTTCCATGAGTGAGTAGTTTCTTTGTTCTTAGGGAGATGGAGAAACCCTAGCGCCATTATGAACTTGTAATAAAGATTATCTATTATTGTGTCCGTATGACTTGCTTGTCTATGATATAATTATGATTTGTGTTTGATCTCTCTTTTTAGATGGTATGTATAGTTGGCTGCATATCATTTGCCTTCGGGACTAAAGTTATGGATAAATCCTTTGCACATGTCTTGGAAGCGTACCCGGAATGCCCCGTGATAGATTGGCGTTGGCTCGTAACCTACACGATCAAAGGAGGAGTAAAGAGGAACTCAAGCTAATTACGAGATCCACGGGGAAACCCTTAATTGCAGTGGTTTGTATGGGTGACTGCTCTCAGACATTGCAATGGTTATTTAGAGGTGACCTCACTCTTGGCTCAACAAAGTGGCTTTCTACGAGCCTTGTAGTGAACAACTTATTATGGGGCTCTCTCCACACATATCATGACACAAGGAGTATGTTATCTTGATTACACATAACAATAATACTACGCTAATGGTGTATCCTATATCCCCGAGAACGTTTTAGCTCTATTGAGTTCAACTGCGTTTTCATACAATCTTGTTACTTGTTTTATTTTACTTGTTTTAATTACTTTTCTGCAAACAACCATAAACCATTCAAACACCCTTTACTTGAGATCAAAGACAGCTCATAAGTATTCTTTGGTAGGGAGTCACGAGGGATATAAAAACCTTTACCAATAGCTCTTTGTGGGTTCGATATCTTTACTTCAAAACTAGCTACAATTGGTCTATGCACTTGTAGTCATCAAGCTATTTTCTAGCGCCATTGCCGAGGAGATTAACACTTTTGGTCTTTGTTCTTAGTTACTTATTTTACTCATTGTTTTACTAAAGTTTTTTATTAGTTTTAGGTGATACAATATGGGCGAATACTAACATATAATATAGCTTGAGGCTGTAAGGAATTCTGGTCCGCCCATGGACGCTTATTTAAAATCCAATAACCCAAGAGGGTATGATATTAACCTCATGTTTTTGGATCTTTTGCATGCAAAGAAATTTACAGGAGATGGTACGGAAGATCCGTATAAGCATGTAGGGTTCTTTGAAGATATTTGTGGGACTTTCCACCTCAATTTACAAACTGAGGACAAGGTTAAGTTTGCTCTCTTTGCTAAACTCTCATTGATGAGGCTTGTTCTTGGTAAATCCAAAGTTCTGCAAAAATTACTAACTCCTAGGAGAGCATAGCCTCTCTGTTTCTAGTTGATTTCTTTCGCAGAACAAAAACCCTTGGCGCAAGGCGCATGATTACGAATTTTAAAGGAAAACTTGAAGAAAGCCTGCATGAAGGGTATACCAGATTTCGGGGATTGCTTGATCACTATCCCCATCATAATTTCCCACCTTGGCTGGTGATACACACCTTCTACGCAGATTTGAATGATAATAATAGAAACGAACTCGATTCCCTTACCAATGGGTTGTTCACCGAATTCAGTGTTGAAAGGGCATGGAATTTTCTAGACACGGTGAATAGGATAGAGAAAGCCTATTGTGAGGCAGAGTTTAATAAACATAATCCCATAGAGTACAATTGTTTAAAAATATTTCTAGCTTCGAGAAAGGTAGAAAACTGCTTGGGAATTTTAATCTTGACCATCGCATGATTATTCAAACTATTAGATCTTATGCTGACTACCTACAGATTCCAAAAGATTGGGATCGCTATACACCACCCATGGAAGAAAAACCCTCTAAAACTTGCCAAAGTGATAAATATTCAAAAATGCAAAAGAAAATGTTAGTCGAGGAAGAAACTATTCTAACTAAAGTGATGGATAGCAGGGGTGAAGGGAATAAAAGAATATGAAGGCTAACTAGGGACTTGGGAGCCATTAAAGAAAATATTGGGATACTAAAAGAACTTTTTTAACCCAAATTTTTTAAGGAAGAAGTGATAATGGTAAGTAAATAATCCTCCGAAATGATAGGAGGCAAGTTTGATGGTAAGAATAAAAGTCAACAACAAATTCCTTTTTGTTTAGGAGGGATTACTTATGCAGGATTCTATGACTTAAGTTCTTCCATAAATATCATGCCTTATGCAATTTATGAAGAATGGCGTGATCACCTTGATGAATCTTACATTGAGCCATCAAAACCTACTTTTATGTTTTCTAATGAAACTTTGCATCCTACTCACGGAAAACTTCGCAATGTTTGCATTTTTGTTGGGGCTTTTATGTACCTAGTTGATTTTCATATTATTGAAATACCTTTGAACCCCAGCTGCCCAGTTATTTTTGGTAATTGTTTTTACAATGCTATTAACATTGATATTAACAACAAAAAGCAAGCTTTATCTTTGCAGCTTGGTGAAGAAACTGTAGAAATAAACTACAGCCAATTCACGAGATTACCTTATGATAAGAAAGTTGAGATTAAGGAAGAAAAGACTATTGAAGAATTGGCAGTAATCTATTTTTGCACTCCGCAATCTGAGCTGGAGAGAAGTTTGACAAGCATGATTCACTTGCCAATGACTCTGCAAAAGAATATTTGGATGAGATCCTCAACACCGCACCGAAGGTCAAGCCAGGTCTCAGGTATGAATTCTTAGATAAGGAAGGTAAATGCCCAATGATTTTAGATGATAAGCTCTCTAGTGGAAAACACGAAATTGTTAGAGGTACTTGTCAATCAGCGAGAAACTTTTGGATACACTCTTAATGACATAAAAGGTATAGATCCCACCATAGTAACTCAAAAAATATCTATGGTTGAAGATGCTAAACCATTTTTGATAATCAGAAAAGGTTGAATCCTAAAATGAAAGAGGTAGTAAGAAAGGAAGTTATATGTATGTTGGATAGTGGTATTATCTTTCCAATTTCATTGAGTAAATGGGTAAGCCCAGCTCATTGAATACCTAGAGAAGAATGCATAACAATAATTAATAATGATAAGGATGAATTAAGCCTAGCTAGAACGATAATAGGATATAGAATGTGTATTGACTTTAGGAAGTTGAATAAAGAAACTAGAAAAATACATAAGCAACTTCCCCTCATTAATGATATTATGGAAAGGATGTCCGCCAATTCTTACTTTTGTTTTCTTGACGGATATTCTAGATATTCTCAAATAGCTATCTAGCCCGAAGATCAAGAAGAAACTACTTTCACATGTCCCTATGGAACCTATGCTTATCGATTGATTTTGGTTTGTGTAACGTAGCTGCTACTTTTCAAGAGTGTGTTCTAAATTTTTTTGATAGTTTTGTGGAAAGTTCCATGAAAGTACTTATGGATAATTTTGTTGTTTATGGAACTACTTTTGAACAATATCTCTATAATCTTAAGAGAGTTTTGCAGCGGTGTAAACAAACCAAGATGGTTCTAAATTGGGAGCGCTGCTGCTTCATGGTAAGGGAAGGTATAATTTTCGAGCATAATGTTTCTGAAAAGAATATTAAGATTGATAGTTTGAGTTTAGCCACCTTAGAAACACTTCCAATTTCGCAAGATATAAAAGGGGTAAAGAATTTCCTTGGACATGTCGGTTTCTATAGACGCTTTATTAAAGATTTTGCTAAAATAGCTACCCCTTTAACTCATCTTTTAGATAAAGATGCTCTTTTTACTTTTGATAGAGATTGCCATGATTCCTTCGAACAGTTAAAAGGCATTAATTTCTGCACCAATTATTCAACCGCCCAATTGGGATGAACCATTTGAAATTATGTGTGATGCTAGTGACTATGCTATTAGGGTTGTTTTAGGACAAAGAGATGGGCCTAATCTCAATGCTATTCAATATGCTAGTCGAGTTTTTAATGATGATCAAAGGAACTATGCGACAACCGAGAAAGAATTCCTTGCTATTGTTTTTGCTTGTGATAAGTTTAGGCACTATATCATCAACTCAAAAGTAATAGTTCATACTGATCATCAAGCTTTGAGACACCTTCTAGCTAAGAAATATGCTAAACCCAGTCTAATTAAATGGGTCTTTTTACTACAAGAATATGACCTACAGATAGTAGATAGGAGGGGAAAGGATAACCCTGTGGCCGACCATTTGTCACAAATGGAAGGAATCATAGAGGATCCTATTCCTATTAACAAATCTTTACCAGGCGAATACCTTGCAGTTATAGAACCTCACGATTCTTGGTTTGTAGATTATGATAATTTTCTAGTAGGTAAGTTTTTACCAAAAGGAATGGACTACAATCAAACAAATAAATTCTTTAATGATTTAAAACATTACTTTTGGGATGACCCTTACCTAGACAGGCATGTCATAGATAGAATAATCCGGAAATGCGTACCCGAGCACGAGGCAAAATACATCCTTAAAGCTTGTCACGATAGTCCCTACGGTGGGCATCACGCTGGTAATCGCACTGCAACCAAGGTCTTGCAGTCAGGTTTCTACTGGCCTACACTAGTTAAAGACTCTCATGAATATGTTAAGAATTGTGATGCTTATCAACGTATGGGTAATATAGGAAAAAGACAAGAAATGAATATGAAATAGAAATTAGTAATAGAGCCATTTGATGTATGCGGAATGGGCTTCATGGGATCATTTGTTCCCTCTAATGGTTATACTCATATTCTTGTTGTTGTTGATTGTGTTACTAAATGGGTTAAAGCTATACCCACAGCTCATGAAGATGCAGCCACTTCCATTAAGATGGTTAAGGACATCATCTTTCCAAGGTTTGGAGAACCTCGACTTTTGATTACTGACAATGGAACTCGTTTTATGAAGGGAACTTTTGACAAGATACTTCAAAATTATGGAGTAGACCACCGGGTAGCCTCACCTTATCACCCTCAAACTAGTGGACAAGTGGAATTATCTAACAGAGAAGATGGTGAATATGTTAAGAAAAGATTGGGCTTTGAATATTAATGATGCATTATGGGCATATCATACTGCATTCAAGAACCCGATGAGAATGACACCATACAAAATGGTTTACGATAAAAATTGCCACCTTCCATTAGAACTCGAGCATAAGGATCAGTTGGCTATCAAAACAGTGAATTTTGACTTTAAAACTGCAGGGTAAAATGACTCTTAGACATTCATGCTTTAGATGAACTCAAGAATGAGGCTTATGAAAACACTAGAATATTTAAAGAAAAGTTTAAGAAATGGCATGACAGAAAGTTAGAGGGCGAGGGATTTAAAACTGGAGATAAAGTTTTGCTTTACAACTCTAGACTAAAGATTTTTGCAGGAAAATTGAAATCCAGGTGGGAAGGACCATATGATGTGGAAGAAGCATATCCATCAGGAGAGGTAAGACTGAAAAATACTACATCCTCTTCTTCATCCTGGATTATTAATGGGCAGCGATTGAAGCATTATAGAGTTGGTAAAGTAAACACTGTGGAATTGATCTCTTTGGCCTCGGCCGAAGAATACAACAAGCAAAAGTTAGGTAACGAAGTTTTAATTACTTAGTTCTGTTACTTTGGAAACTTTTAGTTGATTCTATCTTTTTATTTGAACTTAGCTAGTTTTTCTGATCATACCGAACTGTTTTTCGAGCTGGTACAAGCGGACCGTACAGTTGGACACGCCCATACCACTGGTCATTAAACGTTCGGAGTACCAATTCCGATTTTCGTCGACTCAATATGGCTGGACAGTATGGGCCTACGCGCCCGTACCAATGGTCGTTACCGGCTCTGTTCCCCCTCCCCGTGTTTAGCCAATTCTTGTGTAAAAAAAGAGAGAGAGAGGTGGTAAGAAGTCCGTACGGGGGCACGGTACGGGCGGAACCCGCCCGTACCACATCTTGCGACCGACTTTGACCCCCTTTAATTTTGTCTTTTAATTTGATCTTTTCTTCTTTCTCGTTCCCTTCCACCTTATTTCAGATCTAGAACTCGTTTCTTTCCTTTACAATGAAACCTCATATCTCACTTGATTACTCAAGGTCCATGCAGTCTTTTCATATTAAGTAGATCTGGGCCAAGAAAGAGCATGTCACTGAAGGATGAGCCAAGAAGGAGGGATCCGAAGGAGATATTTCATCCTCCTCCAACCGCAAGTCCGCACGAGTGGTTCCACTCCCCAATTGGGAAGATGTGTTCCTGCAGAAATTGGAGATGCTCAGGCACATGGAACAAGGAAGGAACAAAGGATAATATCCATTCAACCCCTACAGGTATAACCTTCAGGGGTCTTCTCTTAAATCACCTCCAAAAACCTCTTCCAAAAAAATGGGAAACCGAGATGAGATTCAAGAAAAGATCAGGAACCTTGAAAAGATTTCAAAGGCTTGTGTGGAGACCATTAGGGAGGGAGTAGGCTCTTACTGGATGACGGGCAAAGATCTCGAAAATAAGGTCGATGACATCGACGACAGATTCGAACTCCTGATCAAGATCATTATGGAGATGGCCGATGACATGAGGACTTTAAACAAGGTAATCAAAGAATTACGTGTTGGCATCATAGAGATGTCTACTCGATTTGTGTGTATCGCTCAAGCTTGCAGCCTCAAGGCGGATGAAGAAGAGGAAGATGATGACTTCTTTACTCCCAAAAAGTAGTATGTAATTGCAAGGGATTATTTGATACACCCGGATTGATTCCAAGCTTGGAGGGATCTGTGAGAACATTGTAACCTATCTTACAGTTTTTGCATATTTTATTTTCTGCACGCATGGTTAGGTTCAAAATTCTGAATTTGCATTAGTTGCATCAACTTCAAGCTCCTTTTTTTCAAGAGAAGATTTATATCCATTGAGTTATGAGACTTTATGATAATTGAAGTTGTGTTTGATTCATGATTATTATATTAGATGATTGAACTAGGTTGAGTGTTATGATACTTGTACAACTGTCATAATTTTAGGGACTTCCACAGTAACAAAGGTATTGATTAAGTTATGAGAAGAAGAATTCTGGTAGCATATTATAATTAAGAGTTTTTGAAAGCCATTGAATTAGTGAGCATAATAAAATAGCTGTGCTAAAAAGAAGAAGACAAAAGGGAGCAAGTAAAAATATAGACATACAAGTATCAAAAGAAAATAAGAAAGCAGTTATCAAAAGAATCAAACATAGAAAAAAAGAGAGAGAATGATCATGAATCTTCATTACTAAACTTAGTGCTCTATATCTTTAAACTTTGTGATTATATGATATGTTGAATCACTAGCAGCTTCTTATAATTTCATTAATACTGAAAAAGGTATGGAAGCCTCTAAGTTATGTAATGTGTAAGGGTATGGTAATACCCCCGAAGTATCTCTACATCCAATATTGTATTCCTGCTTCAATTTCTACCTCATTTATTGTAACAACTCGTGTCTCATGAACATGATGATATTGTCCATAAGCCACCATCTTGCTCGGGGACAAGTAAGAGCCTAGCTCGGGAGAGTTGATGAGTCCAAAATTGAAGCATATTTACCTTTTGTTTTTGCATAAATAGAGTAGGGATCTTTGTATTCCACCGCGTCTACGCGCGCTATTTTGTTCTTGTTTCCACAGGATCCCAAATCATGGAGCCATATATGAACATATCAATTAGAGTTGTCATATTGTATAATTATATGATATTTCTAAGTGATAAAAGTCATTTTATGGATTTACCTCCGCACCTGAAAGAATAGCAAACAAGGAGGAGACACTAGTACCGATAATGACCACTGGTACGGGCGGAGCCAGCCCGTACCATCCACCCTTACCAGGCGCCATCGCGTCCGCCTTGTCAAATACTTTCTCCTAACAAAGACGAGAAAGAGATCCGGCATTCACATCCACCAAAAACCACAAAAGACCACATCCGAGAGGGATCTGAAGGAGGAACTTGGCTAGGGCAAAATCCTAGCTGCTTCACGGATCATTGGAGGACAACGTGTCATCTCCTTCATCATCAACCGCTGCATGTCCATTACCACCATTACTCCCATATTTCATCTACTAGATCTCTTTGTAATTCCATATCCAATTTTAGTTTGCATTAGATCTACCGCCGTACATTTATCCATTCTTTTGATTATGATGATATTGTTGATTTCTTCCATGGGTGAGTAGTTCCTTTCTTCTTGGGAAGATGGAGAAACCCTAGTGCCATTATGAACTTGTAATAAAGATGATATATTCTTGTGTCCGTATGACTTGCTTGTCTATGATATAATTATGATTTGTGTTTGATATCTCTCTTTAGATGGTATGTGTAGTCGATCGCATATCATTTACCTTCGGGACTAAAGGGAGGGGGCTACCGGGCTGCGGTACCAAAGTTCCCGGGCGAGTGCACCGCGGTACCTAAGTTGCCTGAAATTGCCGTGTTTTGAAATGTTGGGACGCCAACTACCGAGAGGGGCCATTTCGATGCAAACTCATCTCACCCCTACCAAATCCAAACATTCCGTGAAACTGCCCCGTGAAGTAGACGGTCGGGACCCTCATGTCAGTAATATTTCCGTGATGTGAGCCCCAACGCGGTAACCACGTAGGCGAAACGAGAGACTAAAGGAGCATGGTGCGTTGACCAAATTCACAAATCCACCCCTCCCTCCTTTCGCATGAACCCTAGCATCGGCAGCTTCGAAATCCCCTCTCCAACCAGAATGATCTCTTCGGGCATTTGACTTCCGGCGCCAAGTTGATGCGCCTACTCGCTGCTAATGAGCTCTAATGCCGAATGCCGTGCCAGCTGTTGCGACGATCTAGCCCGCCTCTACCACCGACGAGATGAGCAGCACGAAGGATGGCAGATCCATTTGCCGAGGAAGAAGTACTTTTGGCTAATTGCGGGTGAGCTACTCTTCTCTTTGCTATTCGCACTGCCTATAACTTCTAGATGGCTATTGGCATTACAGAGATATATCGAATATAGAATTGTTTGCTAGCACGGCACTGACAAACAATTCTTATCTTTTGCCCCCAATTTTCTTTCAAGTAGGATCTTCGCTGAACCCAAATACACGGTTCTGGTCACTATCTGCGGCTACCACATTAAATTAGCAGATGGGAAGAGCACGTGGAATCAAGATCACAATCTGAAGATGGAAGTAGCGCATGTGCAGTTATGCACTATCCCTGGTTTGGTTGCTGCTGTGCGTGAACTTGCTGAAATGAGGCCGGAGCAGACTGCACAGTTCAGCTTCATTGATGTACGTGGCTTCAGGGTTCCTATAACATGTGATAGTCAGCTAATTGGGTTGATGAAACAGTATGCTGGGCTTCGAACGGTTATGCTGATTTGTAACATACTGGATGATGAATCTCCTACTATTGGGAGTCGCCCAGCTATTATTGGGCAGGGAGGTCTAACTCGAACCCCTGCTATTCTTGAGAAAAATGTGGTTCCTCATCCGCGACATGCTTCTGTGAGGCAACCTCCTCGTAGGAGTCCTCGTATTGCCATTGTGGAAAACTCTGCTCTGGAATCTGCTGGTACTAGTCATCCCCGTCCCCGTGGTGTTGTTGCTCCGGCTACTGCTGAGTTAATCCATGACGCTATTGAGCAAACTAAGGCTTCTGGAGGCTGCCCCGCTGTTGTTGCCAAGACCGCCGCCTTGTGTGCTGCTCCTCCTCGAAACCATCCTCAAGTTGTGCAAACCCGTGCTCTTGAATCTGCTGGTACTGGTCGTCCTCGTGTTGTTGTTGATCTGGCCACTGTTGACCCAATCTCTATCGCTGTTGAGCAAACTAAGGCTTCCGAAGGCTGCCCCACTGTTGTTGCAAAGACCGATGCCTGGTGTCCTCCTCGAACCCGTGCTCAGGTTCAGCGAGCTGCTGGTCTGGAGCCAGCTCATGGTCTGGACTCTGCTAGCACTCGAAACACTGCTGTTGTGGGAACTGCTCCTGATCATTGATGTGGCATGGCAGCAGCTGATCCTATTGTGGCTGCCGTTAGAAGGGGCCTTGCCTGTCCACCATGTAATGTAGCTCCCGCTGCTAAGGGCCCTCGCCTTGCTCCTGGTCCTGGTACTTCCACCGAGGTTGATCTAGCTAACGATGACGCTAGTGATGGTGGCGATGGCATTGGGGCTGGGTCTGATGGTGCCGCTCCACCTCTCGAACCTCTCGGAGGTTTCTATCTTGAAGAACCTGATGATGGAAAAGTAATCGTTCGTATCGGTGTCCCGGATTATACTGCAAAATTAGATGATGGCACAGAAAAATTCTATGACGAGTTTGATGTAATCCTTGGCAGATACTATCCTGAAGTGGTAGAGTTATCTGACCTGATGGCATCGTTACGTGTGAAGGTGATGTGAGGGTCCTCCTAGGAAGCACGTTTGTTATATTTTGGTTACAGGAGCAAAAAGGCTATCGAAGTGAAAGATACTAGGGATTTAGTCGTACCGTTTACAAGGAAACATTATAGGGGTGAAGTGTACTTCCACTTGATAGTGCAAATGGTTGGGGAGGAATTGGAACTCGACAATAGAGATGATGGACTTTTAGAAGGCATGCGTGACCTGATCCATGGCATCACTGGGGCTGGTGCGACTGAGGGTAGCTTCGAACAGAGGAGAGTCTTACAGAGGAGCATCATAAAGAGGAGCAGGAAGAGCATCCCCATAAAGGGCACCCCGAAGAAGAACGTCACCAAGGAGACCACGCCAGAGAAGAGGACGCCCAAGAGTCGCACGAAAAAAGGCACCACGCCACAGAGTACACCCCTGAGATCCAGTCAAAATGCCACACCGAACGGTAGCAGCAAAAACACTAAGAGGGCTAGAACGGTGGTGAACACTCCCAGGAGTGGTAGCAAAGAGGCGAAGATGGCCAGCACGGAGGCTACCACACCTAGTGGAAGCAGAAAAAATACTAATTTGGAGCGGAACACGCCGCTGTTAGGGAATAATGCCAGCACAAAGGAGAACATGCCCAATAGTAGTAGCAAAAGGGCTAATTTGGAGCAGAACACGCCGCTGAGGTCAGGCAATAATGCCAGCATGAAGGAGAACATGCCCAATAGTAGCAGCAAAAGGACTAATTCGAAGAAGAACACGCCGCAGAGGTCAGGCAATAATGCCAACACCCTGGAGCCAACACCCGTGAGGGGAGGCAGTAAGGAGATCACACCCAAGAGCGGCAGCAAAAAAGCCTAGTTCGATGGGGAATGGAATGCAGATGTCAAGCCCTACTGATACCATCAGGAAATATTACATCAGGAAGGAGGATGTACACAAGAAGAGCAAGAGGGTTCTGTACAGTCAAGATGAAATTGATTCTGACTGCTGTTTGTCCACTGAAGTACCTAGGATGTGTGCAAACGTAAGACCACCCCATGTGGTTGTAGCAAAACCAACCGAGTGTCTTGGAGAAAAGAGAGTTGTCGGTGAGGTGGATTAGGGCAATGTTCCTGTCCATTCGGGTGGAGACGATGGTGCAGCCCCACCCATGGGAGTCAATATGATGTGTGCAGTACTAGGCATTAGAGACGATGGCGAGGATTCTGAATCAGATGAAGAATAAGGCACTATAGAGGATCAAGAATCTGGTGATGATGAAATATACGAGGAACTTAACGATGAGGCTGGTATTCCAGTCGATGATTTGGGTGTTGAAGTAGAAGAAATGAAACATTACCACGAGTATCCTATAATTTTGGTCGGCATTGAGTTCAGGAGCATGCATGAGTTCAGGATGTTGTTCCAGCATTTTTGTATCAAGGGGGAGTTCGACGTTTATCGACTGAAGAACACTGCCCAGAGGTATGAGGCCGTTTGCAAGTTAACGTGGATGAATGGATGGGCCGAGGTACATTGTCCATGGAGGATCACAGCAAGAGCCTTACCTGCGTCGAATGCAATTAGGGTACTAGGGCAATGAATGCAGCAAACCATTAGAACTCTCTCTTTTCACTCTATAACTACAATTGATGTGCAATATCTTTCTGGCAACTAGTCGACTCCGCTTATCTTTTAAATGAATATGTATTGCAGGTGAACAAAATGGGCCCTCCACACATGTTTCCGACAGGCAACAAACTAAAATCCTCAATGGCTAATACAGAGTGGGTGGCTATGCAATCTATGTCCATACTAAAGGATAACCCCAAGGAGACCGCGAAGAATATTCAGACTAGCATCGGTTCTAAATACAACATTGTCCTTCCATATTACACGGTTTGGAAAGGTAAAGAGAATGCTCTAGGGGTCTTGCACGGGGATTGGACCAATAGCTTCAGGATGCTGTACAACTTCAAGGCGGAGGTACAAGCTAGGTGTCCGGGGAGTGTTGTGGAGATTGACACCGAATCAGAAGGTGGTAAAATATATTTCAAAAGATTTTTCATGGCGCTTAAACCTTGCATCTAGGGATTCAAGGACGGCTGTAGACCGTATCTGAGTGTAGACAACACTGTCCTAACTGGCAAATGGAAAGGCTGCCTGCCATCTGCCACGTCACTTGATGGTCACAACTGGATGTTCCCAGTGGCATTCGGGGTGTTTGAAACAGAAACGGGGGAAAACTAGGTCTGGTTTATGAGGCAGCTCAGGAGATCAATAGGCCACATGGATCCATCGGCTATATCCACGGATGCATGCAAAGGGCCGACGAATGTAGTGAAGGAGGTGTTCCCGCGAGCTGAAGGTAGAGAATGCCATGCCCATATGATGCTCAACTTGTACTCACACAACGCATACAACGTATTTCGTTACATGTTTCATGCTGCTAGAGTTTACAAACCTAGTAGCAGCAAATATTTCATGAGCAAGATTTTTGCAGAAGCCCCTAAACTTCCAAAGTACTTAGCCATCCATCATTCGCAGCTATGGAAGAGGAGTCAATTCAACCCTGGCATCAAAGTTGATTACATAAACAACAACCTTGTAGAATGCCTGAATAACTGGGTGAAGGACATAAAAGTGTGTCATGTTCATATCTTGATGGACAACATACATGGTATGATCATGAAGCTGTTAAATATAAGGAGAGAGATCGGTAGGAGACTTAGAGGACATATGCTACCGCCCAGTTGTACAACAACTGCACAAGAGAAGCCGAGGACTTGCTCATCTTAAAGTTCTCCCGTCAACCAGCAGAAGCTGTGAGGTGGTCGATATGTCCAAGAGTGGCAAAAGGGATGTTGTGAACATCCATCTACGAGAATGCACCTGCTTAGAGTGGCAGCTGATACATTGCAAATGTATCTATAATTTTTTATGTTCCATGCTTGGTTTTATCCACTTTCTTGTGTTTTGTCCACACTTTGAAGTACTTTCCATATGATTTCTTGGACTAACCTATTAACTAGAGCCACAGTGCCAGCTGCCTGTTTTCTGCTGTTTTTGGTTCCAGGAAAGTCAGAAAATGAATATTCTCGGAATTGGACGGGACAAAAGCCAAAGTGCCTATTTTTCCAGAAGGGATCAAGTGCCAGAATACAAGACGGAGAAGGGCCAGGGAGCCACCACACCACCTGGCCGCGCGGCCAGGCCTGGCCCACGCCAGGGGGTGGTGTGGCTGCTCCCGGCACCCCCTCGGCCTCTCCTTCCCCCTATAAGATGCCCTCGGGACGAAAACCCTAAGTACCCGATCAAAAATCCACGAAAGAGTCTGTAGCCGCTGTCATCTCCATCCCTAGACCGGGAGGGATCTGAAGCTCTTCCCGACACCCTGCCGGAGAGGGGAATTCACCCTAGAGGCCTTCTTCATCACCATGCAAGCCTCCGGTGTGATGCGTGAGTAGTTCATCCTTGGACTACGGATCCATGTAGTAGCTAGATGGCTGGTTCTCCTCCTTTGTGCTTTCATGTCTAGATCTTGTGAGCTCCGTTCATGATCAAGATCATCTATTTGTAATTCTGCATGTTGTGTTTGCGGGGATCCGATGGATATTGAGATGCTCTTTCAGATTGATTATTGATTCTATCATGTCTTTGTTATTTGTGATCTTGCATGCTTTCCGTTGTTAGTAGCTATCTTGGCCAAGTAGATGCTAGCAACTCCAAGAGTTAGTATTTATGCTCGATAGTGGGTTCATGCCTCTGGTAATCTGGGGAAGTGACAGAAATCTCTAAGGTACTAGATGTGCTGTTGCTACTAAGGACAAAAAAACAATCCTTTGTTCATAGAACAATCGTATTGTTTACTTTACACGCAATTCGTAAAGCAATAATCTATTTCTTGCAACTTAATACTGGAGGGGGTTCGGATGATAACATGAAGGTGGATTATTAGTCATAGATGCAGTTGGATGGAGGTCTATGTATAATGTTGTAATGCCCAATCAAGTTCCAAAGGAGTCAATATGATTAGTATATGCATGTATTGCTTTCTCGATGTTTGTCAATTGCCCCGCTGTAATTTGTTCACCCAGCATGTTATCTATCTTAAGGAGAGCCACCTCTAGTGAACTATGGATCCCGATCCTTTTCTTTTACATACAATCTACAAACTGTTTACTGTTTTGTGTTTACTTTCGGCAAACTTTTACTTCCTTCCATTCGATACGTTTAATCCTTTGTTTTCAGCAACACACGGTGAGATTGACAACCTCATCGCAAGTTTGGGACAAAGTTCTGTGGTTGTGTTGTGCAGGTCTCCACGTTGCTACTAGCACCGGTAGTGCGCCCTGCCAAGGCTCAGCTACCAACACCTTTGGGGTGTTTCCTTGCTCCTATTGGTTCGATTAAACCTTGGTTTCATAACTAAGGGAAACTTGCTGCTGTGCTCATCATACCTTCCTCTTGGGGTTCCCAACAAGCTCTACATCAACACCGAGCCATCAAGCATTTTTCTGGCGCCGTTGCCGGGGAGTCAAGGACATCTTCACAAGGGGAGTCCCTCATAACCAATCTCTTTACTTTGTTATTTTTGTTTTTCTTAGTTTCCTTTTGTTTTGTTTGCTTGTTTCTTTATCAAAAACACAAAAAAAATAGTTTTAGTAGTTTCCTTTCTTATTTGAAAACCCAAAAAATGACTACTCTTGAAAACACCAAGTTGTGTGACTTCACTAGCACCAACAACAATGATTTTATGAGCACACCTATTGCTCCACCTGTGCCTGAAGATACTTTCTTTGAGATAAAACCTGCTTTACTCAATCTTGTTATGAGAGAACAATTTTCTGGTATTGGTAATGAAGATGCTGCTTCCCATCTAAATAACTTTGTTGAACTTTGTGAGATGCAAAAGCATAGGGATGTACATGGTGATATTATTAAGCTGAAATTGTTTCCTTTCTCCTTGAGAGGAAAAGCTAAAGAATGGTTGAACTCCTTAACTAAGAATAGTATTGATTCTTGGACTAAGTGCAAAGATGCTTTCATTGGAAAATATTATCCTCCTGCTAAGATTATATCTATGAGAAGTGAAATAATGAAGTTTAAACAATCTGATAATGAACACGTTTCTCAAGCTTGGGAAAGAATGAAATCTTTGGTAAAGAATTGTCCCACTCATGGACTGACTGCTTGGATGATCACCCAAAATTTTTATGTAGGATTGAACTTCAAGGAACCTATTGGACTCTGCTGCTGGAGGTACCTTTATGACCATCACTTTGGGTGCTGCAACAAAACTTCTGGACAATATGATGGTTAATTATTCTGAAAGGCATACCGAGAGAGCTCCACAAGGTAGGAAGGTAAATTCTGTTGAGGAAACCTCCTCCTTGAGTGATAAGATTGATATTATTATGTCTATGCTTGTTAATGGGAAAGCCCGTATTGATCCAAATAATGTTCCTTTAGCCTCTTTGGTTGCTCAAGAAGAGCAAGTTGATGTGAACTTTATACGAAATAACAATTTTTGCAAAAATGCTTATGGTAACAACAATTATAAGCCATATCCTCGCAACAATGGTAATGCTTATGGAAATTCTTATAACAATAATAGGAGTGCACCCTCTAAAGTTGAAGTTATGCTTAAAGACTTTATTAGTAAACAAACTGCTTTCAATAAAACTATTGAGGAAAAACTCTCTAATGCTAAAAGAAATATAGCATCTTTGGCTGAAGCTCAATCTTCTTTGAATAAAATGGCTGCTAAACCTGAAACTAATGAAAATCCCTTTGCAGCTACTAATGCTATACAAATTAGAATTGATAAAAATGTTAGACTATTAGCTGAATTACATGCTAAGTGGGAAAGAGAAGATGAAATTGCTAGAAACATTAGTGTTTCTACTATCACTACCACTAGTGTTGAGGCTAGTAATAGTTCTACTACTTTAGATGATAAAGTTGATTTTGATCTTGATGGTTGCAACATCTCTGAAGTTATTAAGTTCCTACAAAAGCTTGCTAAAAGTCCTAATGCTAGTGTTATGAACATGGCCTTTACAAAACACATTACTGATGCTCTCATAAAGATTAAAGAAGAAAAGATGAAACATAAATCTTATATTCCTATAAAACAAGAAGATGGTTGGGAACCCATCATTAATATGAAAGTGAATGAATTTGATTTCAAAGCTTTATGTGATCTTGATAGTAGTGTTTCTATCATTCCTAGAAGGATTTATGATATGCTTGATTTGCCTCCACTTGAAGATTGTTATTTGAATGTCCCACTTGATGATAATGCTAAAAAGAAACTCATGGGGAGTCTTAATGATGTTCTTATTATGGTTAACAATGCCTATGTCCCTGTTGATTTCTATGTTTTGGATGCTGAATGCAATGCTTCTAGTCCTATTACTTTGGGAAGACCTTTTCTTAGAACTGTTGGTGCCATTATTGATATGAAAGAAGGCACCATTAAATATCAACTCCCACTCAAGAAAGGTATAGAACACTTCCCTAAGAAGAGAGGGAAGATTTCTTTTGCTTCTCCTATGAAAACAAAATTTGGTCTTAATGCTTCTTCATTTGAGAACACTTGATTGTTTCTTGCTTCTTGTGCCTAACTTAAAGGCGTTAAAGAAAAGTACTTATTGGGAGATAACACAAAAGTTTTAGATGAGTCTTGGAAGTTATTACTTCAGTAATAACTGCACCTTATCCTTTTTATTTGCTTTTTGTGCCAAGAGTAACCTCTAATGAGAGAGAAGTAATGATTGGGAAAGTTGCTGTCCCGAAACAGATTTCTGTGCTTCACTGTAAAAATTCGTGTAAAATATCTGAATGTATTTTTGAGGTGTGAATTTTGGTGCTTCTGCCCCAGGTTGTTATCTAACTTTCGTTAGTTCAACACTTTTTTATTGGATCAACATAAGGTCTTCGAAAAAAATCGTCTTTACCTGCTGGTCTGTTTTGACAGATTTCTGCCATTTTCTGCATTTGCTTCTTGTTGGTTCCTTTTTGAGTTCTTTTGGAGAATTGAGCTTTTTGAGGGAAGTGCTACAGTATATAGTGTTCTAATGGAAGTTTATTTGGTGTTAGAACTAAACCTTAACACTTATTTATCTTGAGTGCACTAATGTTGCTAATAAAGATTATGTGAAGTTTTGTATGAAGGAAAAAATTCAGGTGTATGGAAGGAATGAGTAATGAGATGAAGGATGGACTAAAGCTCAAGATTGGGGATGCCAAGCGTGTCAACCCAAGAAATATTCAAGAAGTACAAGCGTCAAAGCTTGGGGATGCCCAAGGCATCCCCCTCTTCATCAATAAAAATCCTAGGTTTCTTCCAAACGCTTCATGTTTATTGTTTCATGCATAGTTGTGTTGTTCTTGGAGCGTCTTCTTTTTCGTTTTCGTTTTGGTTTTTCATTTTCTTTGGTTTTCTTAGTTTTCTGAATAAATTGGTTGGACCCCCTCTTTCATACATTGGTTTGCAAATAGTTTGGTTTGGTTTGGAAAAGAGTAGGAAAGTTCATACTTATGTGTGAAAAAGAGCTTGTTTTTGACTGTGGCCTATGCTCTGTCATGCCATGCTTGATATTGTTTTGGCTTTATGCTTAGTATTCTTTGTTTTAGCATGACTTGTTATTAACAATTGAGATTGCTTAATGTGCCTTGGATGAATCATGCGTTGTTTTAGCATATTAAAGCATAGTATAGTGGTATTCTCCTTTGATGCTTTATTTGGGTGTACTTGGCACATGCTCACACCATGTTATGACTATCTCAAGTCACCATAGCCTTTATGATCCTTTAGTTTTCAACTTGTAGTATCAATTTATGCTTTGATCAATGATGTTTTGTCGCTCTGCATGATTATGGCCATTATTGCTCTCTTAGTTTGTCGCTCCTAGTCTTTTGCTAGCCTCCACAACCAAGTATGAGTTCCACTCATGCATCCAACTCCCTAAACCAAGTTATTCCAAAGAGTCCACCATACCTACCTATTAGCTTATGCTATTCCAAGTATATTCATGCTTTTGTTTACCTTCCAAATTAAACTTGTTATGAGAAAACTAGTGATTAAAGCTCTCACGAACTTGATGGCACACTTTACTTTTTCTTGCCCTTAATAACTTGAACCATTGTGTCGTCTATGTTGTATATGCTTGCACTTATTTGTTGGGAATTAGCAGAACCATGCTTTCATGGGGAACGCTTTCAACATTGCACTTGGTACTTGTACCTAGTTGATATCATGCTCTTTTGTATATGGATGTCGTCGGTGTGAAATGAAAGGGGAGCTTGTAAGTCCATGGAGTTATGTATATGTGTTAGAGAAACGCCTGGGCCGCTGGTCTAATCCATGCTGACATGGTGGAAACCTGCAGCGTAACCATAATGAGCTGTCTATGAAGCATTCTTCTTATAAAAAAGTGTCATATATTGAGAAAAAAAGAGAAAGGAGAAAAAAAAGAGATTATGAAAAGAGGAAAGAGAGAAAAAAGCACCATATTCCCATGGTAAATAAGAAGATTGCTGAGATGCTCGTTGTCTGCTTGCCTTGTCATTTTGATATGGGGATTCTTCCGTATCATCGGGCAAGGGGTACCCCGTTGGCGGTTCTCTATGATACGCATATACTTACAATGACAAGAACTTACCGGTGACTAAATTTGAGTAGCATGAGGAGCGTCCCTCGTATACAAGGGACATGAGATTTCTAACTTATACTTCGTCAAGAATGTACACCATAGTTTGTTCACTTTAACCTTAATCACTTCAAGATGCTTATGATAGGGGCAATGAGAGCTGAAAGCTATAAGTAACATAATTTTTGGAAGCTCTTTATGAGACTTGAATCCCTACTTCCTTTTATAAAGGCCTTTCTTCTACCATTATATTGAGTCTCCACCTTCTACCTTTATGCACCTACTTTGAGAGCACAGTGGTCATTCTTAGTTCTATGTGCATTGTCCCAAGACTAGTTGATTGATGCATAACTTGATATTGCTTGTTTTAAACTATTTGTATCTAGTCACTCTTATGAACTTTGAAGGTGTCCTATGCATTTATATTTGCTACTCTATTGAGGGACTAAGCTGAATACTATTATGCTATGTTTTCTTTATGTGAAACAAACATACGTCTTCCAAAGCCTTGTTATTCATGAATCTTTTGTTTGTGTCTTTTCATGTTGCAGCTTAGTTTCTTTGCTTATTTCTAGAACTTTGTCTTTGAGTGTTTTGCAAATACTTTGATCAAGTCTTTGATGGTGCATGTCACCTCCAAAATTCTTTCTTTTTATCACTTACCTACTCGAGGACGGGCAGGAGTTAAGCTTGGGGATGTTGATACATTGCAAATGTATCTATAATTTTTGATGTTCCATGCTTAGTTTTATACACTTTCTTGTGTTTTGTTCCATCTTTGGAGTACTTTTATTATGATTTCTTGGACTAACCTATTAACAAGAGCCACAGTGCTAGCTGCCTGTTTTCTGCTGTTTTTGGTTCTAGGAAAGTCAGAAAATGAATATTCTCGGAATTGGACAGGACAAAAGCCAAAGTGCCTATTTTTCCGGGAGGGATCAAGTGCCAGAATACGAGACGGAGAGGGGCCAGGGGCCAGCCACACCACCTGGCCGCGTGGCCAGGCTTGGCCCGTGCCAGGGGGTGGTCTGGCCGACCCCAGCACCCCCTCGGCCTCTCCTTCCGCCTATAAGTTGCCCTCGGGACGAAAACCCTAGGTACCCGATCAAAAATCCACGAAAGAGTTTGTAGCCACCATCGTCTCTGTCCCTAGATCGGGGGGGATCTGAAGCTCTTCCCGGCACCCTACCGGAGAGGTTAATTCACCCTGGAGGCCTTCTTCATCACCATGCAAGCCTTCGGTGTGATGCGTGAGTAGTTCATCCTTGGACTACGGATCCATGTAGTAGCTAGATGGCTGGTTTCTCCTCCTTTCTGCTTTCATGTTTAGATCTTGTGAGCTCCGTTCATGATCAAGATCATCTATTTGTAATCCATACATGTTGTGTTTGCGGGGATCCGATGGATATTGAGATGCTATTTCAGATTGATTATTGATTCTATCATGTCTTTGTTATTTGAGATCTTGCATGCTTTCCGTTGTTAGTAGCTATCTTGGCCAAGTAGATGCTAGAATCCTATTATGCTACTCTATGAGGGACAAGCTGAATCCTATTATGCTATGTTTTCTTTATGTGAAACAAACAAACGTCTTACAAAGCATTGTTATTCATGAATCTTTTGTTTGTGCCTTTTCATGTTGCATCATAGTTTCTTTGTCTTATTGCTAGAACCTTGTCTTTCATGTTATGATTGAATTACTATGATCCCAGCTTTGAATGTTTTACAAATACTTTGATTAAGTCTTTGATGGTGCATGTCACCTCAAAAATTATTCTTTCTTTTTATGACTTAACTACTCGAGGACAAGCAGGAGTTAAGCTTGGGGATGTTGATACATTGCAAATGTATCTATAATTTTTGATGTTCCATGCTTGGTTTTATCCACTTTCTTGTGTTTTGTCCACACTTTGGAGTACTTTTCATATGATTTCTTAGACTAACCTATTAACAAGAGCCATAGTGCCAGCTGCCTGTTTTCTGCTGTTTTTGGTTCCAGGAAAGTCAGAAAATTAATATTCTCGAAATTGGACGGGACCAAAGCCAAAGTGCCTATTTTTCCGGAAGTCATCAGATGCCAGAATACGAGACGGAGAGGAGCCAGGGGGCCACCACACCATCTGGCCGCGTGGGCCAGGCCTGGCCGCGCCAGGGGGTGGTGTGGCTAGCCCAGACACCCCTCGGCCTCTCCTTCCCCCTATAAGATGCCCTCGGGACGAAAACCCTAAGTACCCGATCAAAAATCCACGAAAGAGTCTGTAGCCGCTGTCATCTCCATCCCTAGACCGGGAGGGATCTGAAGCTCTTCCCGACACCCTGCCAGAGAGGGGAATTCACCCTAGAGGCCTTCTTCATCACCATGCAAGCCTCCGGTGTGATGCGTGAGTAGTTCATCCTTGGACTACGGATCCATGTAGTAGCTAGATGGCTGGTTCTCCTCCTTTGTGCTTTCATGTCTAGATCTTGTGAGCTCCGTTCATGATCAAGATCATCTATTTGTAATTCTGCATGTTGTGTTTGTGGGGATCCGATGGATATTGAGATGCTATTTCAGATTGATTATTGATTCTATCATGTCTTTGTTATTTGTGATCTTGCATGCTTTCCGTTGTTAGTAGCTATCTTGGGCAAGTAGATGCTAGCAACTCCAAGAGTTAGTATTTATGATCGATAGTGGGTTCATGCCTCTGGTAATCTGGGGAAGTGACAGAAATCTCTAAGGTACTAGATGTGTCGTTGCTACTAGGGAGAAAACAATAATCCTTTGTTCATAGAACAATCGTATTGTTTACTTTACACGCAATTCGTAAAGCAATAATCTGTTACTTGCAACTTAATACTGGAGGGGGTTCGGATGATAACCTGAAGGTGGATTATTAGTCATAGATGCAGTTGGATGGCGGTCTATGTATAATGTTGTAATGCCCAATCAAGTTCCAAAGGAGTCAAGATGATTAGTATATGCATGTATTGCTTTCTCGATGTTTCTCAATTGCCCCGCTGTAATTTGTTCACCCAACATGTTATCTATCTTAAGGAGAGCCACCTCTAGTGAACTATGGATCTAGGTCCTTTTCTTTTACATACAATCTACAAACTGTTTACTATTTTGTGTTTACTTTCTGCAAACTTTTACTTCCTTCCATTCGATACGTTTAATCCTTTGTTTTCAGCAAAACACGGTGAGATTGACAACCTCATCGCAAGTTGGGGACAAAGTTCTGTGGTTGTGTTGTGCAGGTCTCCACGTTGCTACTAGCACTGGTAGTGCGCCCTGCCAAGGCTCAGCTAGCAACACCTTTGGGGTGTTTCCTTGTTCCTACTGGTTCGATTAAACCTTGGTTTCATAACTAAGGGAAACTTGCTGTTGTGCTCATTATACCTTCCTCTTGGGGTTCCCAACGAGCTCTACATCAACACCGAGCCATCAGCATCATACCGGGAAACCTTGTGACCACGCCTTGGCCTTCTTGGTGAAGAAAAGAACTCTACCACATTTGGATTAGTATTTGTCAGACTACTACTCTAAAAGTTCAGAGCTGCGTACGCTGGATCCGTCGAGCCATGTACAGACCCATCTCAGTGGCCTCAAGTCCAACTGTCTTTCGAGCTTTGCCAACCAGTTACAAAAAGGAGCAGAGGAAGACCTCGGGTGAATAGGTTTAAGAATTTTCTCGAGAAGAAGGGTTCGACTTTCTGTGCTACAAAGAAGGGCAAAAACAGATGCAAGACCTGCCATCTTATAGGCCATAGAGCAGCGGGTTATCCCCTTAATGCTCCCAAACCTAGGTATGAGATGGTACATTCACACAATTTTTTTTTATAGTCTGTAGATATAAGGTAGTAATCCATGTACTATTTTTTTACAGGAAGCGCAATGTAAGAAATAAGACAGCCGACTCAGTGATTTTGCTGCGGGAAGAAAACCAAAACGAGTGGAGTGATGATGCCGGACAAGATTCTGGTGCTGATTGGCCTGACTTCCCTCGACCCGGAGATGCAAGATACGTGAAGGTAATAAAATTGGCACCCAGGAAGAGGAAGAAAGCAGGAGATGAAGAAGCCAGTGGACGTGAAGGCAAGAGGAAGAAAGTTGGCACCCAAGCAGAGAAAGAAGGCAAGCAGTGTAGAAGCCTAATGATGTATTGAACTTGAACCTATATATGTAGTTCGGTTAAACTCTGGGAGCTGTGTGTGTGGAACTTGTCGGGTGAAACAATCTGCCTCCCGTACTCGGAGTAAAATGTATTGCAACTTTAGGATTGGATACGGCCGAGGCCACTAGTTGAATCCAAAATTGTGACTGTGCCACTACTATCTGAACAATCGCGATAGCTGAGCAGTTAAGGGGTCTCCAAAATCGATGGGTGTTAGTGGCACGGACATGAATTATTTATAGGCGCTTAATAAATCTCAGCTATTGGCATTACACTTATGATAAGTTTCTGGGCTGAAAAACAATTTCTTAAGCTAGCTGTTACACTCCATGAAGCAGCAACTTATTTCAGCTGCTGGACAACAACATGGCAACATAAACTGCAAATGCAACAGATAATGCCCAGATAATAAGGAAATTGTTTCCACTATCTGGCCTAATCTTGAGCCCGTCTGTCTCACCACCTCCCTGCCCCTGCCTCCCCTACACCTGGCGAAGCTCCCGGATCTCTCGCTCCATCGCACGACTCTCCTCTTTCTTGTCCCATATAGCATCACGTAGATCCTGAACAAGCTCTCTATGAAAACATGTCCGTGGCTTTTCGATCCATAGAAACTTGTCACAGCCAGTCCCCCTCCCTTCCTGCGTAGTAGATCGAAGGAAACAAAAAAAAGAATTACATTACGCTTTCCGGATCGGGGTTACCATTGTACCTACAATAGGAACTTACCGCTCTAATGCTGCAGTTGCTGAATTTTCCCGCAGTATTTTCGTCGGTCCACGAAATCCATCTCGGCATCTTCTCACCGCACAAACACATCATATCGGGGTAGTAATCGTAGGGTGCCCTCCGGTACCTGATGGGGGCACCCGCCTGACGGCGTTGAGCCGACCCTGATTCTGCCCGAGACGAACTACACGAGCTACGATCCATGAGCGAGGGGAGCGAGGGCAGAGGAAAGAGGAGCCTTTGGATGTCAGGGTAGTGGTGAAGCGTGATTTATCCCCACTTAATAACTCGGGCAGAATCCTACCGTCCACATTCGGCTGACAGGCGGGGGACCTAGCGTGTGGACTTGTCAACCAAACCTCATGCCTTCGTGGTTCAAAAGCCCTCTCGTGCGCATTGGACGAATTTTTTTGGCACCTTGCCCGCGTACATATCACTGGGAGGCCTTGCTCAGGAACCAGACACGCATGGCCCACAATCTTACTCCCTCGTAGGAACTTGCCATGGCTCACGCCGGCAGATCCATCTGCTCCACCGCTTCCGGTAGGGATCGCCACAGCGAATCCACCCCAAGATCCTACCGTCGCAGTATCAAATGGCCATGGTTTCTTGAGAGGAGTGATGACGCTACGTATCCGAGCTCGGCCCCTCCTACCTGTAGAAGGACTGATGTAGCGTTGAGCTCGAGCAGGAGCCTCCAGGCGCGACGGTGCTTGGTCCACACCAACCCCGTCACCTTCGTCATTGTCGATTCCGATGCGGAGGACGACGGGGACGAAGCTGTGCAGAACGCCATTGTTGCCTCCTTGGCGAAGGGCAAGCCACGAGCGGGAGTGGATGTCACTGGGAAGGGCACGCTGGTGTCACCAATCAAGGTGGACTCCGACGATAGCGGTGTGATGTGGGTTTAAATGTTGTTTAGGATGGTTGCAATTTCGGTTGTGTTTAGTGCGAGTACAATTATTGGAATGGGTTTGTCGAGCTATATTGAGAAATATGTCCAATAGCAGCGTGTGAGTGCTTCCACTTTAGAAATTGTGTCTATGCCATTTGCATTATCAACGTAGATTACATGTAAACAATCCAACGAAAATCAGATTACAACCATCAGACGGGAGTGGTAGGATGGAAGAGAAGTTGGGACAATGGCTTCGAGGGGTAGGAAGAGAAGGGGGCGTGACACTAGCAGGTGGCCCTCGGAACACGTGACACTGACATGCGGGGATGGGAGCACACGGTATTGCCACTCTGTCCAGAGCAAGCGGACTTTGCAACGTGACAACAGCAAGCTGATTGGACCTATAACTCGTCGAATTATTAAAAGGAGTACTAAAAACTACAACTGGGGTACATTCGCACAACACGTATGCTCTACGCACCTGAGAAGCACCGCTTAAGTCTAACAGTAATGACATCACAAGTACTACATTTCCCTGTCGGTCTTCTCGATACAAATGTAGAAATGTATCTGTCTGTTCGGTCCATCACCAACAAGGTACTGAGATGGCACACATAGGATCGACCTTAGGTCCGCATACTCCACCTCCCGTGGCGTCGGGCAGCTCGGCGCCTCGGCTAGCACAAGAATGCTATCGGACGATGGCGGCTGGGCGTTTGCCCACATGCGCACCATGTATACGGGCCAGGCGCATGAGACCGACCTGACGCATACGACACACACGACGGTGGGCCCAGCTCTGGTTCCCGGAACACTGGCGGTGATGGTCAGGACGAAAACAGAGCTGCCCCCTCCCCCTGGAAAATTAGCCAGCGGCGTGCCGAGTCAGTGAACGGCACCTGCTCTTGGAGAAGTTGGGCTTGACCGTATGATATCCTAATCACTTCGATCAAGTGCTCCTCTACAAGGTGGACGACGAGCTCTGCCGGCGAGCCGGTGTAGTTGCAGCCCGGCTCCATGTAGGAGCACGCGCCGTGCGGGCACGCGAGCTCGTGGAGTGGGAGCTCATGGTAGGAGTAACGGCGAAAGCATCCTGGGTGGAAGCACACGAGCGGGAACGTCGCTGCGAAGTTGCGCGCGAGGATCTCCAAATTCTTGGGCTGCAGCATGATACATCCATAACGTATCTATAATTTTTGATGGTTTTATGCTAATAATATGCTTTTGACACTCCTTTTTTTTATAAAGTTTATGATTTATTTGGACTAACCTAATAATAGTTGCAAAAGTGCACAATGTTCTTGTTTTACACTTTGATATGTAGGAATTACCAAAAATACAAGTGGAAACCTTGTTGGAGTCAAATTGAGATTTTTCGAAATCTGTCCCAGAACTCTTTTTGAAGATGGTCACGTTTCAGGTCAAATACGGCGTCAAACAGAAAACTCTTTAACTACAAAGTTGTTGGAAATTTTGCGATAAACGTTCCGGACATAAAATTTAGCTGATTCTGAGTCCGGACGGGCCTTTTAGGCCCGATTTACTGCAGCCCAAGATGGGGTGACGAGAATCCGAGAAGCTATATAAAAGGAGAAAACCTAATTCGCCAAGGGCATCTCCACCCACGAATTTGCAACCACCAAAGCCACGTTTTTTCCTCCCCCATGGATCCCATATCCATAAGGGAGGGCTCCCAAGAAGCCATGAAGGAAGGGGGCTAAGGGGCGGTGCTCCCCCATGATACCGGCAGCGGGGAAGGAGTCCCTAGCGCCGCCGCCCTCTTCACCATCTTCACCATATTTACCGTCATCTCCATCACCTAATCCTCCTAGTATGCAGTGGTTCATCCTCCCACACACCTCTATACCGTTCTATGTAAACATGGTGTTTGATGCTATAAGTTATAATCCTATGATATATGTCATTTTACATATTTTCTTTGTTCTTAGATTGAATGGTTGGACGTCTTTAGTTCATTAGAGTTGTATGTTGATATGGTACAGTCCTTTGGTGTCCATTATATTTGTGCACGCATGGATTAAACATCATGGAGTTTGTAGTATGTGTAAGAGGAAGGGGGAAGTTCTGCCGGAGTGACAGAAACCTGAGGACGCGAACCAGAACGTATGGGAGTAAGAGGACTATTAAACTTAAGGCTATGGTTGGGGAAACCTTAATGCATTGATTAGTACTTACGGATGTTTGCTAACAATCCAATCATATAGTACATGTAATTCCAAGTAGCGAAGCGCATGTATATTTAGCCTCTCCCACATAGAAAACTGCATCGAAGACAATGAAGCCGATCTATTCACTATTTAAACTTAGACAAAGCCACCACAATTACCACCACTATTACACACTCATGGTTCTGTTAGTTTAGTGTATTTTATTGCTGCAGCAACTAGCTTTACTTTCTTGTTATTTATTATCATGCAAAGTTATCTCTATTACTCGTATTGTTGCTCTAGTTTTATATCCTAGATAATGCAAACGTTTAGTGTGTGTAGAGTTGTATCAGTGGTTGATAGAACTTGAGAGAATATTTATCCTACCTTTATCTCCTCGTTGGGTTCGACACTCTTACTTATCGAAAAGGCTACACACGATCCCCTATACTTGTGGGTTATCAAGACCTTTTCTGGCGCCGTTGCTGGGGAGCAATAGCGTGTGGGTGAATATTCTTGTATGCACTTGTTTGCTTTATCTCTAAGTAGGTTTTACTTTCAGTTTTAAGTTGTTCTCTATCTTAGTATGGATAGGGAATGCGAATTATAAAAAAATTTAGTTGTACTTGTTACCTAAAAACGTTTTAAAAAAGGAAAGTGATTGGAAAGATGAGTAATGGTTAAGTGGGGGTCGACCTTGAACACTTGTGTTCATGCCTATGAAACCAAAACAAATCTTTCCATGGAAGCTTTTCAGTTAAAAACTTGTTGGAATGCATGAAGCCTTAAAAAAGAAAGATATTTCTGGTATACATCTTAATGCTTATTCATTCGAAAAATACTTGAATCTTGATCATATGCCTAACTTAAAGGCATTAAAGAGAAGTACTTATTGGAAGATAACCCAAAATTTTTAGTTGAGTCTTGGAAGTTATTGCTTTAGTAATAACCTCTCCTTATCCTCTTGATTTGCTTTTTGTGCCAAGAGTAACCTCTAATGAGAGAGAAGTAATGCTTGGGAAAGTTGTTGTCCCGAAACAGATTTTTGTGCTTCACCGTAAACATTCGTGTAACATCTCTGTATGTTGTTTTGAGGCGTGAATTTTTGTGCTTCTGCGCCAGGTTGTTATATAACTTTCTTTAATTCAACACTTTTTGACTTGAATAACAGAAGGGCTTCGAAAAAATTGGTTTTTATCTGCTGGTCTGTTTTGACAGATTTCTGCCATTATTTGCATTTGCTTCTTGTTGATTCCTTTTTGGGTTCTATTTGGGGAATTAAGCTTTTTAAGGGAAGTGCTACAGTAGCTTGTGTTTTAATGGAAGTTTTATTGGTGTTGAAACAGAACCCAAAGACTTATTATCTTGAGTACACTAATGTTGCTAATGAAGATTATGTGAAGTTTTGTATGAAGGAAAATTTTCAGGTGTTAAGGAAAGAATGATGTAATGAGATGAAGAATGGACTAAAGCTCAAGCTTGGGGATGCCACCGCATGTCACCCCAAGAAATATCCAAGAAGTACGAGCGTCAAAGCTTGGGGATGCCCAAGGCATCCCCTTCTTCATCAATAAAAATCTTAGGTTCTTCCAAACACTTCATTTTTATTGTTTCATGCACAATTGTGTTCTTCTTGGAGTGTCTTCGTTTTCGTTTTTGGTTTTCGTTTGCTTAGTTTTCTTGAATATATTGGTTGGACCCCCTCTTTCATACATTAGTTTTCAAATAAGTGGGGTTTGGATTGGAAAAGAGTAGGAAAAGTTCATGCTTAAGTGGTAAAAGGAGCTCATTTTTTACGGTGGCCTATGCTTTGTCATGTCATGCTTGATATTGTTTTGGATTTATGCTTAGTTATTTTTGCTATAGCATGATATGTTATAAAAAAATTGAGATTGCTTAATGTGCCTTGAAAGAATCATGCGTTGTTTTAGCATATTAAAGCATAGTATTGTGGTATTCTCTTTTGATGCTTTATTTGGGTTGACTTGGCGCATGCTCACACCATGTTATAACTATCCCAAGTCACCATATCCTTTATGATCCTTTAGTTTTCGACTTGTAATATCACTTTATGCTTTAATTAATGATGTTTTGTCGCTTTGCATGATTATGGCCATTATTTCTCTTTTAGTTGGTCGCTCCTAGTATTTTGCGAGCCCCCATAACCAAGTATGAGTTCCACATGCATCCAACTCCAAATAAAACCAAGTTATCCCAAAGAGTCCACCATACCTACCTATTAGAATTTGCTATTCCAAGTATATTCATGCTTTTATCTACCTTCTGAATTAAACTTGTTATGAGAAAACTAGTGATTAAAGCTCTCACAAACTTCATGGCACACTTTACTTTTCTTGCCCCTAATAAACTTGAACCATTGTGTCATCTATGTTGTATATGCTTGCACTTATATGTTGGGGATTAGCAGAACCATGCTGTCATGGGGAACGCTTTGAACATTGCACTTGTACATTGTACCTAGTTGATATCATGCTCTTTTGTCTATGGATGTCGTCGATGTGAAATGAAAGGGGAGCTTGTAAGTCCATGGAGTTATGTATGTGTGTTAGAGAAACGCCTGGGCCACCAGTCTAATCCATGCCTAATCATGGTGGAAACCTGCAGCGTAACCATAATGAGCAATCTATGAAGCATTCTTCTTATAAAAAAGAGACAGAGATTGAGAAAAAAGAAAAAAAAGAGATGAGAAAAAGGAAAGAGAGAAAGAACACCATTTTCCCATGGTAAATAGGAAGATTGCTGAGATGCTCATTGTCTGCTTGCCTTGTCATTTTGATATGGGGATTCTTCCGTATCATCGGGCAAGGGGTAACCCATTGGCGGTGCTCTATGATACACATGTACTTACTATGACAAGAACTTACCGGTAACTAAATTTGAGTAGCATGAGGAGTGACCCTCGTATTCAAGGGACATGAGATTTCCAACTTATACTTTGTCAAGCATATACTCCATAGCTTGTTCACTTTAACCTTAATCACTTCAAGATGCTTATGATAGGGGCAATGAGAGCTGAAAGCTAATAAGTACCATAATTTTTGGAAGCTCTTTATGAGACTTGAATCCCTGGTTCCTTCTATGAAGGCCTTTCTTCCACTTTTATATTGAGTCTCCACCTTCTATCTTTCTGCACCAATTAAGAGAGCATAGTTGTCATTCTTAGTTCTATGTGCATTGTCCCAAGACTTGTTGGTTGATGCATAACTTTGATATTGCTTGTTCCTAAACTATTTGTATCTAGTCACCCTTATGAACTTTGAAGGTGTCCTATGCATTTATGTTTTGCTACTCTATGAGGGACAAGCTGAATACCATTCTCATTATGCTTTATTTATGTGAAACAAACAAATGTCTTGCAAAGCATTGTTATTCATGAATCTTTTGTTTGCGCCTTTTCATTTTACAACATAGTTGCTATGTCTTATTGTTAGAACTCTATCTTTCATGATTCATGTTTAGAGTAACTTAATCTCAGCTATCAATACTTTTACAATAATGATGATCAAGATTGTGTTGTCTGCATGTCACCTCAAAAATTATATTGTTTTGATCATTTACCTACTCGAGGACGAGCAGGAACTAAGCTTGGGGATGTTGATACATCCATAACGTATCTATAATTTTTGATGGTTTTATGCTAATAATATGCTTTTGACACTCCTTTTATATCCTAGATAATGCAAACGTTTAGTGTGCGTAGAGTTGTATTAGTGGTTGATAGAACTTGAGAGAATATTTATCCTACCTTTAGCTCCTCATTGGGTTCGACACTCTTACTTATCGAAAAGGCTACACACGATCCCCTATACTTGTGGGTTATCACAACATCTGCCACATCTGAAGTTCGTTGAGAAATCAGAAAAAAGACCAGCAGTTAGATTGGCGAATAGCAGGAATATGTAGGATAAGTTCAGAAGCTTGTAAACTGATTTCTTAGCATGAAGGTAGCGACCCGAGAATTGGCGGATGTCGTCGGCTTGCGGCTACGGCAGGATGGGAGTGAAGTGGGGAAAGTGGCTTCGAGGGGAAGGAAGAGAAGTACGGGAAGGAAGAGAAGTAATGGGGACATGACACTGGGATATGGCCCACTCAACTCATGAGTCGTGACACTCGCAACACGCCAGTTTGTCCAGAGCAAGCGTGGCCAATCATGCCGCAGAACAGCCAACTCGCGGATCGCTCTCACGAAGACCATCCCAATCGTCCAATGCCCCGATCGAACAATATGTAAAAATCATCAAGCAGAACAACTGTGTTATGGCGTGCCTTCTAGAAGACTCGGTCTAACGGTGGATCCATTGGGGGGCTAAGGTTAGGGCTCTCCTAAGGTTAGGATCCATATGTGGTTTATGAAAAGAACACACATCCAATGACACTGGTGGATCCTTATGTGGTTTGTGAGAAGAACACACATGCAATCACACTGGGTGGATCCATATGTGGTTCATGAGAGGGACACACATGTAATGACCACTGGTTGATCCATGTGTGGTTCATGACAGGAACACACATGCAATGACATTGGTTGATCCATATGTGGTTTGTGACAATAACACACATGCAATGCCATTGGTTAATCCATGTGTGGTTTGTGGAAAGAACACACATGCAATGACTCAAGTGGGTCCATATGTGGGTTGTGGAAAGAACACACATGCAATGAACACTAGTGGATCCATATGTGGTTTGTGGAAAGAACACACATGCAATGACACTGGTGGATCCATGTGTGGTTTGTGGAAAGAACACACATGCAATGACACTGGTGGATCCATCTGTGGTTTATGGAAAGAACACACATGCAATGCCATTGGTTGATCCATGTGTGGTTTGTGGAAAGAACACACATGCAATGCCATTGGTTGATCCCTATGTGGTTTGTGGAAAGAACACACATGCAATGACACTGGTTGATCCATATGTGGTTTGCGGAAAGAACACACATGCAATGACTCTAGTGGATCCATGTGTGGTTTGTGAAAATAACACACATGCAATGACTCTAGTGGGTCCATATGTGGTTTGTGAAAAGAACACACATGCGATGACTCTAGTGGATCCATATGTGGTTTGTGGAAAGAACAAACATGCAATGACCACTGGTTGATCCATATGTGGTTTGTGGAAAGAACACACATGAAATGACATTGGTTGCTCCATGTGTGGTTTGTGGAAAGAACACACATGCAATGACTAGTGCTGGTTTTAGTATAAGAACACACATGCAATGAACACTGGTGGATCCATATGTGGTTCATGACAGGAACACACATGCAATGACTCTAGTGGATCCATATGTGGTTTGTGGAAAAGAACACACATGCAATGAACACTGGTGGACCCATAAGTGGTTTGTGGAAATAACACACATGCAGTGAACACTGGTGGATCCATATGTGATTTGTGAAAAGAACACACATGCAATGCCATTGGTTGATCCATATGTGGTTTGTGAAAAGAACACACATGCAATGCCATTGGTTAATCCATATGTCGTTTCTGAAAAGAACACACATGCAATGACTCTAGTGGATCCATATGTGGTCTGCGGAAAGAACACACATGCAATAACCACTGGTTGATCCATGTGTGGTGCATGACAGGAACACACATGCATTGAACACTGGTGGATCCATATGTTGTTCTTGACAGGAAGACACATGCAATGACATTGGTTGATCCATGTGTGGTTCATGAAAGGAACACACATGCAATGACATTGGTTGATCCATATGTGGTTTGTGAAAAGAACGCACATGCAATGACACTGGTTGATCCATATGTGGTTTGTGGAAAGAACACACATGCAATGACATTGGTTGATCCATGTGTGGTTTGTGGATAGGAACACACATGCAATGACATTGGTTGATCCATGTGTGGTTTGTGGAAAGAACACACATGCAATGACACTGGTTAATCCATATGGTTTGTGGAAAGAACACACATGCAATGACTCTGGTGGATCCATGTGTGGTTTTTGGAAAGAACACACATGCAATGCCATTGGTTGATGCATGTGTGGTTTGTGAAAAGAACACACATGCAATGACTCTAGTGGATCCATATGTGGTTTGTGGAAAAGAACACACATGCAATGAACACTGGTGGATCCATAAGTGGTTTGTGAAAACAACACACATGAAATGACACTGGTGGATCCATATGTGGTTTGTGAAAAGAACACACATGCAATGACTCAGGGGGATCCATGTGTGGTTTGTGTAAAAGAACACACATGTAATGAACACTGGTGGATCCATAAGTGGTTTGTGGAAAGAACACACATGCAGTGAACACTGGTGGATCCATATGTGATCTGTGAGAAGAACACACATGCAATGACTCTAGTGGGTCCATATGTGGTTTGTGAAAAGAACACACATGCGATGACCCTAGTGGATCCATATGTGGTTTGTGGAAAGAACAAACATGCAATGACCACTTGTTGATCCATATGTGGTTTGTGGAAAGAACACACATGCAATGACACTGGTGGATCCATCTGTGGTTTATGGAAAGAACACACATGCAATGCCATTGGTTAATCCATGTGTGGTTTGTGGAAAGAACACACATGCAATGCCATTGGTTAATCCATATGTGGTTTGTGAAAAGAACACACATGCAATGACTCTAGTGGATCCATATGTGGTATGCGGAAAGAACACACATGCAATAACCACTGGTTGATCCATGTGTGGTAAATGACAGGAACACACATGCAATGAACACTGATGGATCCATATGTGGTTCTTGATAGGAACACACATGCAATGACATTGGTTGATTGATGACTAGTAAGAGTGTCGAACCCAACGAGGAGCAGAAGGTGCTGGGTAGTGGTATGGATTAGGAATTCTCTGCAAATACTTAGCAAACGGATTTTTAGGGGTTTTCGATAAAGCAAGTAAACAAAGTACGAGTAAATAAAAGATAGTAGGAATAAATACAGCAAGTGGCCCAATCCTTTATGCAGCAAAGGACAAGCCGGTTGTATTACTTAAGATGACCAAACGTTCTCGAGGACACATGGGAAGATTGTCAAGTGATTTCGCTTCATATAGTTGATTAATCTTCTTTAGCTTGCTAAGTGTTGTGTGGGTGAACCTGTGCTAATGTACCGACCTTCCTAGGACTAATACATACTTGTGATTATACCCCTTGCAAACATCTGTAAGTACAAGAAAGTAATTAAGGTAGAAACCTAACCACAGCTTTAAACTCTAAGACCCTTACGTCCCTTGTGCAATGGTTTCCTAACGGGGGTTCAGGTTTCTATCACTCCGGCAACCCCTACGATTAGTAGCCAAATACACAATGCATTCCCCTAGGCCCATATAGGTGAAGTGTCATGTAGTCGACATTCACATGACACCACTAGAAGAAGTACACCACAACTTAAATATCAAACTATTGAATCTTTCTCAACACAACTCCACTACTAACAACATGACTTCTCCCATGTCCTCAAGAACAAAACGAACTACTCACAAGACATCATATGGATCATGATCAGAGATGGAATAATGATGTATAACAATCTAAACATAAACAATAATTCAATGGTTCACTCAATAGCATCAACTACAAAGAGTAATCAACACCGGGAAATTTCCCCCTATGAACTATGCAAGATTCAACCCAATTGTTACAACAATATGGAGATGGTGATGAGGGTGATGATGGTGGTGATGATGATGATCCCGATGAAGTCCATCTTGATGGTGGTGTTGATGGCGACGATCTCCCCTCTCCGGGAAGGAATTCCCCTGGCAGAAATCTGTCTGCCGGAGAGATCTTTCTCTCTCGGTGTTTTCCACCCCGCAGAGGCGGGGGAATGTTTCTGTGGTCGCTCCCCGAGTCTTAGGGTTTCGGGAGGATAATATACGCTAGAGGGGAGTGCTAGGGGTGTACCAGGGTGGCCACACCACCTGGTGGCGCGGCCTAGGGTGGCCCGCGCCAGGGGGTGGTGTGGGCCCCCTGTGGCCCATCTCCAGCCCCCCTTCTGGCTTCCTTTGTCTTCTAAAGAAATAGGATTTTCTGTATATTTCCCCGGATTTTCTGATCTTCGCGAATTTTGCCTCCAGACAGCACCTTTTCCATCAGAATCCTGACTGCAGCGGTCCATGCGCCAAAAGTCATCAACCATGCAAAAACAGATGAAATAACATAAGTATCACCTCTCAATATGAAATATATCAATGAATAACAGTGAATTATGATATAGAATAGTGATGCAAAATGGACATATCAACTCCCCCAAGCTTAGACTTCGCTTGTCCCCAAGCGAAACTGAGCTCAATAAACATGGCCTCAGGTTGATGGAGTGAAGATTCGATAAAAGAATACAGACAAGAAGCATCACATTCATCAAATACATAGATCATAATACAAGACAACTCACTGTTATATAACTCAACTTGCAATAAGTAAAGGAAACACAATAAAGATATATAAAGTGAATCATAATTGGTAATGGAAAATTAGCTCTTTGTCGAAGAATAGTTGATAATTTGCTGGAGCTCACAAATAACTGGTTTTCAATGATAGCTTTCAAAGTAATAAACATCAAGATAAGAGCAATGTGCAAAACAAGGAACATAAGAAACATGATTGAATAAATCATCATATGAATGAATGAAACACAACAACTCAAAATACTTGCTGAGATAGAAAGGAGTAGGTTTACTAACTCTACTACAAAGTAAAAGAAAGGCCCTTCAAAGAGGGAAGCAGGGATTGCAAGTCTCATAAAGAGCTCCCAAAAATTATGATACTTACTAGCTTTCAGCTCTCATTGCCCCTATCATAGGCATCTTTAGGTGATTAAGGTTAAAGTGATCAAATATGAGGATATGCATTGACAAGTTGTAAATTGAGAATCTCATGTCCCTTGAATACGAGGGCTGCTCCTCATGCTACTCAAGTTTACTCACCGGTAAGTTCTTGTCATCGTAAGCATATGTGTATCATAGAGAACCGCCAACGGGGTACCCCTTGCCCGATGATACGAAAGAATCCCCATATCAAAATGACAAGTCAAGCAGACAACAAGCATCTCAGCAATCTTCTTATTTACCATGGGAATATGATGCTTTTTTCTCTCTTTCCTCTTTTCATAATCTCTTTTTTTTCTCCTTTTTTCTCAATAACAGACTCTTTTTTTATAAGAAGAATGCTTCATAGATACTCATTATGGTTACGCTACAGGTTTCCACCATGTCAGCATGGATTAGACCAGCGGCCATGGACTTACAAGCTCCCCTTTCATTTCACACCAACGACATCCATAGACAAAAGAACATGATATCAACTTGGTACAAAGTACCAGTGCAATGTTGAAAGCGTTCCCCATGACAGCATGGTTCTGCTAACTCCCAACTTACAAAGCGCAAGCATATACACAAAATAGGTGAGCACAATGGATCAAGTTTATTAAGTGCAAGAAATTAAAGTGTGCCATCAAGTTCGTGAGAGCTTTAATCACTACTTTTCACATAACAAGTTTAATTTGGGAGGTAGATAAAACAAGAATTTACTTGGAATAGCAATAATGCTAATAGGTAGGTATGGTGGACACAAATGGCATAGGTCTGGGTTTAAGGAAGTGGATGCACGAGAAGAATTCCCTCTCAGTACAGGTTTTTGGCTAGCAAGGCTGGGTACCAAGTATAAAAGTTGAAGGAAACAAACAAGCATACAAGTGATAAAAACAAACATGCAATCTTCCTTGGAAGCACAAAATATCTTAAGTAGAGAATACTTGAGCAAATCAAGAAAGAAAGACGATGAAATTATTTTTATTTTGAGTACTTTTATCTTTTTCAATCAACTCTCAAAAATAGTGTTGCTACTGACCGAGCCAGGTTTGCCAAAACCAACTAAATTAACTCAATGATCCGAAAGTGATACCAATACTAACAACAAGATCAATCATATAACTACGCATTGAAAACTAATATAAGCTATGCAAAAGATTAAATGATAGAACTTCTCATTAATATTCCATAATGGCAACTCACACCAATGGATACATATCTAACGAGAGAGGGGACACTTCCATAATGCAAACCATCCTACATAATAACTTCTCTATTCATGATATGACTCTACTAATAAGGTAAAAAGATAGAAGATAGTGATGTGATACCGCGGCACTCCTCCAAGATTGGAACAAGCCAAGGGGATGCCAAACCTGATGATGAATTACTCCTTTGGTGGTGGTGGTAATATTTTCTTAGTTAACGTGAGGAAATCTTCCATCATCTTGCGAAGCCTATCATTCTCCCACTGAAGCATGTCCACCTTCCTCCTCAAGTCTCGGTACTTATCGCAGAACCCCTTAGTGACTCGTAGGGCTTCCGTTGATGCAGGGCAAGAGACTAAAGGTACCAGCCCCTGCTTGGGGTCTTGGAGATCCTCCTCCATAGGCTCCTTTCATTTATCCTTGGCGGACACCATTGTGCTTCTAAGCTTTCAAAGATAGTTCTTGGCAGAAACAGATCAAAACAAAAACACGACGAGAACACAATATAGGAACCTCGGGAGATCCGGGGGGGTTATATATTACGAAGTTTCACAACAAAAGGAAGGTACTGGGAGAAAACGAGTCGGAGGCGAAGTCCGGGGTGGACTCACCACCTGGTGGCGCGCCCAGGGGAGGGCCCATGCCACAGGGAGCCACCCTGGCTCTGTTTTCGTCCCTCTTTTGCTTCGTAGCTTTCCTTATTGACTAAAAACTGCAAAAATATAGTTGGATTGTATTTTCGTTGAACTTTTCTTACCAGAACTGTTACCTATTTGAAAACGGACTCTGCAGGTCTCTGAATTTGGTATCTAGTAGATTCTTCCGGAGTCACCACTTTAATAACATCAATATATTCATATTCATACATTTACTACTTGAGTCGTGAAAACCTTTCTCTCCCTCATTACACCATCTTCTCCACTACCTGGAAATTTCTTTCACACAAAACTTCACACAGTTCTCATTAGCAACATTAGTATAAGTGAAGCGATAAAACCTTCTGAGTCCAACTTCAACTGAAAACCATCAAAACATAAGATACTGTAGCAACGCCTTCCGAAAACCCGAAAAGAATTCAAAAAGGAAATCGAATAAAGAAGCAAATGCAAGAGTGGCAAAATCTGTCAAAACAGACCAGCAGGTAAAGATCAATTTTTTCGAAAATCTTCTGTTGCTCAAATCAAAAAGTGCAAAACTAACGTAAGTTAAATAACAACCTGGGGCACAAACACAAAAAATTACATCTCAATCCAACTTACAGAGATCTCTCACGATTTTTTATGGTGAAGCACAAAAATCTGTTTCGGGACAGCAACTTCCCCAAATATTACTTCTCTCTCATTAGAGGTTGATCTTGACACAAAAACTAAACAAAAAAGGATAAGGAGAGGTTATTACCGAAGTAATAACTTCCAAGACTCAAATAAACACAAACAAACTGAAAGCAAAAATAAATTGGGTTGTCTCCCAAAAAGCTCTTTCTTTATAGCCATTAAGATGGGCATGATAATTTTGATGCTGCTCACATAAGAATATGAATTGAAGTGAAAGAGAGCATTAAGAAGCAAACATACACACATTTAAGTCTAACCCACTTCCTATGCAAGGGAATTTTATAAACAAATAGGTTGTTGAAACCAGAGGCTACTTGCATAAGAAGGCAAAAGAAGTGCAACATAAAAACTCTCAGCATAAAATGAGGAAACTTGATATTATTGAGATGCATATTAACACTTTTCCCTATCTCATAGTAACTTTCAGTATCGTGCATAAACTTAACAATATAGCTATCACAAGGACCATCGTAACAATGATCACTTATTCTAACAGAAAACACAGGAATACTAGCTCTCATAACACTACTTTGTTAAATAATATTAGAGGTATCCTTACAAAGGGTAGTGTGTCCCTCTTCTTCATATTTAGTAACAAAGTCTTTCACATTTTCTATTATAGGTTTATCAACCATTTGTTTATCAGGTTCAACAGCTTTATTTGTACTTTCATTAACCATACTAGCTATCATAGAGTGTTCCTTTATCTTAACTGGGAAAGGCATTTTCTCAATGTAAGGTTTAGGTAAGACATGATTAGCAGTATAAACTTTAGTATTTCTTGCAGGAACACTCTTAGCAACATCTTTATAAGGTTCATGATAATTATTCCACTTCTTTTTAGGCACTTCAATGTAGGAAGCAAAAGCCTTAAAATAAGAAGAAATAGCTTGAGAGTCTAGACCATAAGCATTTTTAATATTTTGAAAGTCATCAGTTCCCATAAAAGATTCAATGCATTCATAATCATAATTTATACCTGACTTTCTACCTTTGTCATTCTCCCAAGCTTCAGCATTATCTTGAATACGGTCTAGAAGATCCCATTTAGCTTCTTCTTCCATGCGAGTGAATGATCCAGCACAAGAAGCATCCAATAAATCCTTATCATGCAGAGGGAGCATTGCATAAAAGTTATTGATAATAATATTGTTGGGGAGCTCATGAATGGGATATTTGAGCATTAGTAACTTCAGTCTCCCCCAAGCTTGAGTTGTACTCTCTCCATCAAGAGGCCAAAAGTTGTATATTTGATTCTGATCTTTATGAATCTCACTAGGAGGATAAAACTTTGAATAAAAGAGAGCCACTATTTCCTCCCATTCCAGAGCTTGACCATTCTTCAGCAGCTTATACCATTCCTCAGCTCTTCCTTTCAGTGATAATGAGAATAACTTCTTCTTAACTTGATATGTAGTAATACCTGCACACTTGAACAACCCGCATAATCCGTGTATAAAGAGTAAATGATCACCGGGATGGACAGTTCCATCCCCAACATAGTAGTTATCCATAACACGATCAATAATTCTTGTAGGTATTTTGAAAACATCATTCTCTGCAGGTGGTGGTTCATCTACTACCTTAGCAGTGGTAGTAGCTTTACCAAATAAGAAACTCAGCGAATTACCCATAACAAAAATAAAGCAACTAACAGAAGTAAACAATACTCACAGTAGAAGTTTCCTTTACCAGTTCCACTCTCCAATAGCACTTCACTCCCCGGCAACGGCGCCATAAAATAGTCTTGATGACCCACAAGTATAGGGGGTGTATCGCAGTATTTTTGATAAGTAAGAGTGTCGAACCCAACGAGGAGCAGAAGGTGCTGGCTAGTGGTATTGACGAGGGTTTAACTCATCAATGCCCATTATTAGGGACTTGGGTTTTGGAGAAGGAGGGAGCGCTGGAGACATCTATCGGCTAGCAAACAAGCACACAGGGGACTCAAAGATTTACCCAGGTTCAGGCCTCGTAGAGGTCCCTACTCCTGCTTGTCTGCTCGTGGAATTATCGAAGGAATCGAAGATTACAATGGTGCGCAGATGCAATCTGGCGAGGGTTGTGGAAACTAGGGTTGTGTGTGTCCTTCTCGCCGCCCCTCCTAGCCTTTATATAGATAGGCTAGGTCTCGGGTAGCAGGTCGAGTCAGTTACAGGTTAGGGTTTTCCCCTTTGAACTTTCTATCTTTAGCTTCTTATTGTTCTTCAAGCAATCGAGAGTCCGTAGGTCACTCGAGTTCTCCCTTGGGCCTTGGTGACACCGTGGGCTTCCACTGTATTCAGGCAGTATATACCAAGCTCGAGTACCTGTAGGGTATACCCATGTTAGTAGCCCCCCGAGTGTCCAGTGGAATCGCAGATTCGACTAGGGACTTTTTGAACTCTTTCAAGTGCATGAATGAGTATATTTTCGACTGCTTTGTTTGTGTCATAGGGATTGTTGATGTGCGTGCCTGATTTAACCGATCTATCGGTATCAGTTAACCACCTTAGGGTGAAACAACGCAATTTACTCGAACTCGAGTCCTCGGACTCGAATCCGAAAAAGTGCTGGTGTAATTCGACTCAAGCCACGGAGGTCTTACAGGAGTCGAATTCCAGTTATATGGGTGTGAGCACTCGACGCGTCTGTCAAGGCATATTCATTGTACCTGTAGGCACGGATATATTTCTGGTAGTGCGCAGCAAATGCGTTGCCAGGCCTTATTCAGGTCTTACCTTCACGTTGTAAGCGCGACATCCGAATTTTATCATCACGGAGACGATTCGGGTGACCCAGGAGACGCAGTCTCTTTGTAGGGAAAAATTATGAGGCGGTGTCGCCATAAACTTGGAGTGTAGACGTTATCAACACACAATACTTGGTACAAATAGTCCTAGGGTGCGCGACCAGCGCTCCCTATGGGAGTAGCCCCCGAGTGCCTGGTTGAGTCGAAGACTCAGGCAGGGACTAAGTGACTTTTGCGACTGCTGTCATCTTTTGTTTGCTTATTTTAGTCGAATTTTCTTTTGGCGCTCCCTATGGGAGTAACCCATGTCCATATTCAAGCCATGCTTCGAGTGGTTGGGTTTGCTTTGATTATCCATGTTCCTGAAAAACAAGAAAAAGAAAGGAAAATCGTAGGGTGCGTGACCAGCGCTCCCTATGGGAGTAGCCCCCGAGTGCTTGGTGGAGTCGAAGACTCGAGCAAGGACTAAAGTAGTCGAAGTCTTCTGCTGCGTAACTTTGATGACGTCAATGTTGATGATTTCATGACCTCAGTTGCCCGCGTGAGCGAGTTTGACGGGATGTGACGAGCAGTGGGTCCCACTCCCTCACTTTGATTTGACTGGGCGTGCGTAATCTTTATTTTAACTGCGCCTCCTCGATTTCCGCGCGTAATGGGGGCAGTGGGGGGACGGTTCGCGTTTCCACTCCTCCACGTGTCTAGCACGATGTTTTCCACGCATCCAGTAGGGTTTTTCTAAGCCGTTGGATTGCATCTTCCAGGGGTTAAGTAGTGGTGCTGTGACGGTAAAATTCACATCTGCTTTTCGCTCATCTTCTGCCTTCATCGCCATTGCCCGCTGCTCCATTGCTTTCTCTACTCTCTTTTCCTCCGCGGTGCTGGACCAGCTCCGCGCATTTCCCAGGTATTTTCTTTGATCACATTGCCGCCGCGCAATGGGGAAGAAGAAGGGAGGTGCTGCGGCCGATTCCGCGGCTACCGCTGCTGCAGTGAAGAAGAAGGGCAGCTCTGCCGCCGTGGGTACCAGCACCACCGCCGGCGGGAAGAAGAAGGGCGCAGGCACCCACGCCACGAATGGTGCGTGGCGTCCCTCCATCATCAAGTCCTCGGATCTCCGTCTTCTTTGCCAAGACGGAGTGCTGTCCGCCACAGTCACCGACGCACGCGTCCCGGTGGTGAGATAATCCCCTCTCCTCCCGCTGGTTTTCGAGTGATGTTCTTGGCGTTCATCATTCGTGGCCTCTCGTTGCCCTACATCCCTTCTTCAGGGGCCTCCTTTGCTTTTACGGGCTCCAGCTCCATCAGCTGTCCCCAAACTCTATCCTCCACATCTCTTGCTTCATCACCCTTTGCGAGTGCTGGCTCGGAATCGAACCGCACCTCAGCCTCTTCAAGCACCTCTTCAAGTTGAAGCGCCAATCTGCTTCTGGCTCTTTAGTCTACGATGTAGGCGGCTGCGGAATTCACGTCGATCCATCCGCCACCTATTTCGACATCAAGCTGATGAAGTCTTTCCAAGGGTGGAGGGACAAGTGGTTCTACGTTCGCACCAGAAGGCCGACGGAGACCACTTCGGACTCGCGCCCTTCGACCCCTCGACACCGTGCAAGAGGAGGTGCTCCTGGAAGAATGTAGTTATGCCTGGCGAGTCCACGGAGACAGATGTGTTGTACCAGCGCGTTTGCGACCTCGAGAGTCGCATAGGTAAAGAGGAAGGAGGTTGTGCACTCATTCGCACGTGGTTGTGCCATCGCATCTAGCCCCTGCAGGCCAGAGTACACTCCATGTTTCAGTGGGCAGGTGCTGACGATGCCACTCGCGTGTCTGCCGATGGCATATCCGCGAGTGAGATAGATAAAAGGGTTCGACTGGTGACCACATACACCGTCAAGGATGTGCTCCCTAGTGAGCCAGTCGTTCCTCCGTTCGACGCTTCGAACCCTCCTCCTGAGGTACAATTGTGCTACATAGTAGCTTAGTTTGTTGATTGCTTCTTTGCTGTTTACTTGCTTTTTCCTTAATTTGTTGTCTGTATGCAGGATTGGGCGGTGTCACCTTGTATGCCCCCTCTTCCTAAGGGGGTTATCCCTCGCGACGCCTTGGAAGAGGACGAGTCGGAGTCGACCGTCCCATCTGATGTGGAAGAGGAAGCCCCCGAGTCCGGTAGTCCGGATACTCGCAAGGGTTCGCACAGCGAGGATTCCGATGCGTCGTCTCCTTCGACTCCGGAAGGTGCATGTTTTGGTGAGGAGTCGCCGATCCCTGCCATTCCTGTGAGCGCCGTGGCACTATCCTGTCGCAAGAAGATGCGATTGCCCAAGAAGTCCTCGTCAGAGTCGGGGGAGCCCACTTTTGACTTTGACAAGTTTGATTTGTAAGTTTTCTAGTTTGTTTGTTCTTCTCTGTTTTTCCCTTGTTGGTTCGTCTCTGGATTTGCCTTTTCTTGATGTGGATTTTGTCTTGCAGTCAAGAGGCATCGTCATCTTCTGGCGACGTCCAATTTTTGAAAGAATCAGGAGTCGCGACCTCAAGGGCCAAGAAAGAGGTCGAGCGTGCTCCTTCCCCTCCATTGGCGGCCCACTCCGGGCACAACTCTTCCAGTTCTCCTCATGCAGGGGAGCATCGAATGGTTGCCTAGATGACTGCGCACCAAACGACTTCGGAGTCATTGGAGGATCATGTAAGTGTAGGATTTTCTTCCTTTTGATGTTGCAGTCGATGGCTCCTGCTGATCCTTTGATATGCGATAGCTTCTTGTGAAGGAGGCCGCCCACTTGGCGGAGCAAGTGCTTGCGATGGGCCGCCAGCATGCGATGATGGAGACGCGTCATCGCGTGGTTGAGAGTGAGTGTCCTGCACTTCTTCTTCTTCTCCTTTTATATAGTCGACTGATAGTCAATCCTTTTTGTTTTGTAGCTGAACATAATGCCATCCTGCGTGACGCCGCCACCTTGGAGAAAACACTCGCCACGGCTGTGAAGGGTCGCGATGAGGCAATCGTGGCGCGTGACGAGGCACAGAGGCGTGAAGAGGATCTGCGTGCCTCCATTGCGTCCAGGGAGAATTTGTTCGAAGAATAGCTTTTCTCGATTGCCAAAGCCCTCTCAGGTACCTTGGTTGGATATCATTGTTGTTCTCTTGTTCGGTGTTTGCCGTTGGCGTTGATGTTTATATCCATGTGTTGGTTTGTGTACAGATGCTAGCGGTTTGAGCTTCGATCCTCAGGCCCTCCGCCGCGACGACGCTTTGGCGGGTGCGCTTTCAGCAGTCGAGGACCGTAGCGCCACCGCTCAAGATACGCTTTCCAAGGCCAAGGGCGTTCTCAGTCGCCTCCGGGAGGAGTTGATGCCCAAGGCTGAGCTAATCGAGAACATGGACGAGCTGGTGGAGTCTCTCGCCGGGGGTGTTCCTTCCAGCTTCAAGAACTCACTCCGCGCGGATGGCGCGTCCATGTCACTTGCCATGGTGCAGGCCCACGGAGTCGAGATTGATCCTGCCGCGGTGTCAAAGGCGATGCCCGTTAGCGTGGACGGCCAGCAGGTAGTCTTTGCTCCTTTCGCGACTGCCTGTGGCAAATATGAGCCGTAGCTGATAAACACGGTTGCGAAGTACTCTGAGGAGCTGCAACGCGCCAATAAGGCGGCAAAGGCTGCGGCATCAGGGGCTAGCAGAAAGTCAGTGGCATCTAACACTGCCACGGACTCGATGAAGCCCCCGAAGCCATCGAAGTCGAAGAAGCCAATCGCTCTTCGGTAGCTTTGTAATAGTTAACTAGTTTATGTCCTTTGTTAAGAACATGCCTGCTGGCGAGTGTATCTGCTGATACTTTTGCTAGTCTTGAATGCACTTGAATCTTTTGTCTTTGTGCTGATTTGGTCATCTTATTTGTTTCTATCTTGGCTTGTGGTAGGGTACATCAAGTGATCCTTTGAGGGAAACTCAGGACTCGCCGCCTCTTGATGATACTTTGGCACCGCCGCGCTCCAGGGTAGATGAGTTGTCGCTGCTTTCACGACTGCGTGACCGCGTGAAGCAGATGGAGCGTGAGTTGCCCGTGCTCCGAGGTAACGTGGATGTATGGAAGTCAAAGGCGGAGAAAGCCGCCGCCCGAGAGCAGTATCTGCTTGGTGGGTGACACAGCTGGGCGACCAGTTCAAGTGTTAGTTTGCTTGCTCTTATCTTTTCCTTGTAGTCGCTCACGATGGTGCGCTGTCCTTATGCTGCTGTTGTTGCTTCGTGTAGTTGTCAGCGCGTGTCATCCGCAGGATGAGAAGGATAGAATTGCCATTCGTATGCATGATCTTACCCAGGAGCAACTTCATGAGAGTGGATACTTCTGGGTAGATCATGATCGTGCGATTGCGCTGGCGACCCTGCAGGATCGTGCGTCGTGAGTGCTGCACTTTCTAAAGAAGTCGCAGTCATGATTGAGGAACATTTATCGGACGATGTTTCCGCTGGATGTTTCTCCATCAAGCTTGCTGGCCCTCCTTGCCAAGTTTCAAGACCTGACCGCGGTTCGCGAGTCCGTGAGGCAACAGTTGGTGGCTGCTGCCAAGGCTGCTCTATCGCTGGTGCGACTGCATAGGCCTGACGTAGATGTTGCGGTAATTGTGGCTGGGCCGCCTGCACCACCAGTGGGTTCTGCCTGAATATGGTGCTACACTACCAGGCAGTGGATCGCCCAGCGGAGGAGATCGTCGATTTATTCGAGGAGCAGACCAACGTTCTGTTGTTGCAGTAGTGGCTTAGTTTGTATCCTACACATAAGTGTACCAGTGTTGTACAGTTCGTATAAATGTTATATATAATTGACTATCGAATATGTATAAAGAGCTTGTTAGCGTGTAAGTGCGTTGCACTATGCGACTCCTTTTCGTTATCCTGGCCATGCGTTTATCTCAGTCCCTTCTCAACCTGTCAGGTGCGTTGCAACTGGGTTGATGTTGTGTCAAGGGTTTCGATTGATGTGCCAGCTACTCAGGATATCGCGTTTTGGTTCGTAGAACAGATGTATATAGGGTGGCGCAGCGCCCGAGTAGATAAATTGTGGAAAAATAAAGGAGGACACAGAGTTTTGGGGCACTTAGCTTTATTTATTAGAAGGACAGTACGAAGTACAATGTGTGGCTAAGTAGCCTTGGCTGAGTGCCTTATTTGTGATCTAAAAGTAAAAACAACTAAGGGTAGAAGCGTCACAGTTGTGCGACGTTCTAGGGGTTGGAGTATGCGACTCCTGTCTCTAAATCTTGAAGGCGATAGGCGCCACCTGGGATTACTTCTGTAATCACATATGGTCCTTCCCAGGGGGACTCGAGCTTGAGATGTCCCTGCTGCTTCAGTCGCAGGACCAGGTCGCCTTCGCCGAAGGATCTGGGGCGTAGCCTCCTACTGTGGTAGTTGCGCAGGTTCTATTGGTAGATCATTCATCTTTCCGCGGCGATTTCTCTTGGCTCATCAAGGAGGTCGACGGAGTCTTCGAGTGCGAGGGATGACTCTTGTTCGCTGTAAGCGACCACGCGCGGTGCCTTGTACCGTACCTCGGCGGGTAGCACTGCCTCGGCTCCGTGCACCATAAAGAATGGCGTGTAGCCCGTGGCACTGTTTGGAGTTGTGAGTAGGCTCCAGAGTACGGATTGCAGTTCATCTGGCCAGCAACCCACGACTTGTTCGAGTGGCCAGAGGAGGCGTTTCTTGATGCCGCCGCAGACGAGCCCGTTTGCTTTTTCCACCTGATCGTTGGTCTGTGGATGTGCTACCGAGGCGTAGCTGATGTTGATCCCCAGATTCTGGAAAAATTCTTGGAACTCCTTGGATGTGAAGTTCAACCCATTGTCGGTGATGATGCTGTGCGGTACTTCGAAGCGGTAGACAATGGATTCGAAGAACTTAACTGCGCTGTGTCCTGATTGGTTGGTCACTGGCATGGCCTCAATCCACTTGGTGAATTTGTCGATTGCGACCAAGAGGTAGATGAAGCCTCCTCGTGAGGACCTTCGGAGTTTGCCAACCATGTCGAGTCCCCATTGCGCGAAGGGCCAAACCAATGGAATTGGCCGGAGCTCTGCGCTAGGTGCGTGCGGCTTGTCCGCGAATCGTTGGCAAGCGTTGCATTTTTGGACGATGTCTTTGGCATCGTGCATGGCCGTAGGCCAATAGAATCCAGCTCGTAGAGCTTTGGCAATAAGGGCGCGACTACCGGCGTGGTGCCCGCAGGTCCCCTCATGGATGTCGAGGAGAACAGCTCTTCCATCGGCCGTGGAGACGCATCGTTGAAGTACTCCTGTGATGCTGCGTTTATACAGTTCGCCGTTGATAACAGCGGATGCCTTGGATCGCCGTGCGATGTGTCGTGCATCAGTCGGATCGTCCGGTAGCCTTTTGCTAAGGAGGTACGTGATGTACGATTGCGTCCAGGATTTCCCAATCATCATGATGCTCATTGGTCCCTTGAGTCCTGTGTCCAGCTCCAAGTCATCGAGTGCCATTGACTCATTGGGCAGTGTAGCCCCTGAGTCCGTTGCTGTGCTTGTTTTCTTCTCTGCGGCCTTTGGCTTGATGGAGCGTTCGCAGATGCGCTCGAGAAATACCCCAGGTGGTATGGGGGCGCAGGTAGAGCCTATGTTGGCGAGTGCGTCTACCTCTTCGTTGCTTTCACGACCTACGTGCCGCAGCTCGCAACCGTCGAAGTCTCCTTCGAGTGTGTCGTAGAGGTCGCGGTACGCAATCATGTTGTCATTCAGTGCGTCGCACTCATGCATTGTTTGGTTGATGACCAACTTGGAGTCGCCGTATATAATGAGCCTCTTGGCGCCACAGGCTTTTGCCGTCCTCATCCCGTGCAGCAGGGCCTCGTATTCAGCTTCGTTGTTGGAGGCGGTGAACTGCATTCGTAGGATGTACTTCAGCTTGTCCCCTTGAGGTGATGTCAGTATGACACCTGCACCTGCTCTGTCTTTCCGCTTGGATCCATTGAAGTGGATTGTCCAGAGGTAGGACATATCTGGTTTGTCAGGGAGCTGGTTCTCCATCCAGTGCAGGAGGAAGTCAGGAAGAACTTGCGATTTGATTGCGTCACGCTTTTCGTATGTAATTTCTCGTGGAGACAATTCTATTCCCCAAAGCGCGACTCGTCCCGTGGCGTCGGGGTTATTGAGCATATGCCCTAACAGGGCGTCATTGACCACCACGATTGGGTGCTCCTGGAAGTAATGGCGCAGTCGCCGAACGGTCATGAAGACGCCGTACGCCAGCTTCTGGTAGTGCGGGTACCGCTGTTTTGTTGGCGTGAGGACCTCGCTGAGGTAGTAGACTGGGCATTGTACCCCGTGGACCTTGTTTTCCTTGGATCGTTTGACCACAAGTACCATGCTGACCACCTGGTTGGTGGCGGAGATATACAGCAACAGTGGTTCCCTTTCTCGGGGGGTCACCAGTACTAGCGAAGTGGATAACAGGCGCTTGAGGTCGTCGAATGCTTCTTGCAATTCATTGGTCCACTCGAATTTTTCAGCTTTGTGGAGGAGTTGGTAGAAGGGCAGTGCCTTTTCTCCCATCCGACTGATGAATCGACTAAGGGCTACGATTCGCCCAGCCAGCTGCTGGACGCCCCTTATGTTTTTGGGCTTCTCCATGGCCAGTATGGCTTTTATTTTCTTCGGGTTTGCCTCGATCCCCCTCGCGGAGATGAGGTACCCAAGTAGTTGCCCAAATGGTACGCCAAAGGCGCATTTGTCCGGACTGAGCTTGATCCGGTAGCGATCGAGGTTGGCGAAGGTTTCGCGCAAATCGTCGATTAGGGAGGCTTCCTCCTTGGTCTTGATTACTATGTTGTTGACATAGACTTGAATGTTGCGACCAAGTTGCTCTTTGAGACAAGCCTGCATGCACCGCTGGTAGGTGGCTCCTGCGTTTTTTAGCCCGAAAGGCATTGTGTTGTAGCAAAACAAACCGAAGGGCATTGTAAACGCTGTTTTTTCTTGATCTTCCTCCTTCATTTGAATCTGATTATAGCCTGAGTAGGCATCGAGGAAGCAGAGGCGCTCGCATCCTGCGGTGGATTCGATGATCTGGTCGATTCGCGGTAGCGAGAAGTGATCTTTTGGACAGTGCTTATTTAAAGAGGTGAAGTCCACGCACATCCACAGGATATCCGTGTCCTTTTTTGGTACCAACACCGTGTTGGCGAGCCAAGTGCTCTCCTTGATCTTGCGTATGAATTTGGCGTCGAGGAGTCTGTTGATCTTCATTCCGACTTCATTTGCTCTTGGCTCAGATAACCTCCGTATTGTTTGCTTGACTGGCCTTGCGTCTGGGTTGACGTTGAGTTCGTGCTCGGTGAATTCCCTGGGAACGGCTGGCATGTCTGCTGGACACCAGGCAAAAATTTCCCAGTGCTCACGGAGAAATTCGACGAGCGCGAGTTCCTATGTGGTACTCAAGTTGTTGGCGATGAGGGCCGTCTTGGCGGGATCCGATGGGTGGACCTGCACTTTCTTTGTGTGCCCCGATGAGTCGAAGGATAGACCGGGCGAGCTTGGGCGGCTCAGGGGGGCAGACTGTTGTCTGTCGACTCCTTCAGCCTTGCGAGTTCTTCCTGCATGCCGAAGGACTGGGAAATTCTGTTGAATTCCCTGTCACAACTGTCGGATCTCTCGAAGCTCCCGTTGATCGTGATGACGCCATTGGGACCTAGCATTTTCATCTGTAGGTAGGCGTAGTGTGGCACTGCCATGAACCTAGCGAACGCGACATGTCCGAGGATGAAGTGGTATTGTGAGGGCCAGTCGACGACCTCAAAGTCGATGCGCTCGCGCCGGAAGTTCTTCGGCGTGCCGAAGATGACGTCAAGGTTGATTTTTCCCAGGGGGTATACGCCTTTTCCTGGGACGATGACGCGGAATGTTGTGTCCGAGGCCTCCAGGCAAGTTAGAGGGATCCTCATTGCTCGCAAGGTACTCGCGAATATAAGGTTGATGCCGTTTCCGCCATCCATGAAGACACGGCTCATGTCGAAGCCTCCAATTTGCGCCTCGAGTACGAGGGGGCAATGCCCTGGACGGGGTACTTGAGGCGGATGATCGCGTTTGTCGAAGGTGATGCAGGACTCGCTTCCGCTAAGGTAGTCAGTAGTGTATGGTGGCGAGTGTGTGGCCAGGTTGACTTGGCGAGTGATGGCCTTCTGCACCTGATTCGAGGGGCGTCCCTTTTAGATCATCATGGTGCACATGGCTCATGGATATGGTTCGCCTCCGTGGTGCTGGTCCGGCACAGCTGCATTCGAGGGTGGCCCAGGTGGTGGTGGTGGAGCGCCATGTGCCACGGCGCCTGGAGCGGCTCCGTAGCCTCTTTCAATTGCGTTGCGGTTCATCCGAACCAATCCCTCGTGTAGCTTGAGGAACTCGCGGCAATCCTTGAGGAGGTGGCTGGACTTCTTCTTTCCATCATGCTTGTCGATGTAGAAGTGTACCGTACATGGCCCGGACAGTTTGTCCTCAATGGATGTCGCGGGTGCCTCATCGCGATTGCAGCGTTGCCACACTTATGTGGTTTTCCCGGAGTCGTGGTATCCACCGCTATGGTATCCGTTGTTGCGGTTATCGTCACGTCTATGGGCGTAGCCAGCTGTGGCCATGTTGACGTCGTCGCGGTCATTGTAGATGCGCATGCGGCGCTTTCCCCGGCGACCGCGTCTGCGTTCGAGTTCCGCCTCCTCGTCGGAGTGAACGCGATTCTTCACCGAATCTTCTCCATCGGCCCACCGATTCGCGATTTCCATCAGGTGGTCAATGGTCTTGGGCTTTGAGCGGCCCAGCTCTTCCCTGAGTTCTAGGCGGTGGACGCCGTCGTTGAATGCGTCAATCACGCGATCCTCCGAGATGTTCTCTGCGGAGTTCTTGATGATGGACCACCTTTGGATGTAGGAACGTAGCGATTCACCCGATCATTGCTGGCAGCATCTTAGCTCTTGGATTGATGCAGGTCGCTTGTACATGCCCCTGAAATTGCGCACGAAGCTGTAAACCAGATCATCGGGTCCTGTAGGCCGTCAAACTTCGGGTTCTCCAACGGGAGTTTAAACCCCTTAGGCATTCGCTTCTGCCTAATGGATCTGCTGAAGCATCTGGCGCCACAGAGCTCCACATCTTCCTCTTCCGAGTCAGTCGACCGAGCACGTTGCGCCCTTGATTTGTCAATCTTGCGCTGCGTGAGGTCGTCACGCGCATCGTAGTCGCGGTCGTGTCGCCGTGAGCGGCGGCGTCGAGACAGGTCGTGACTGTCGTCGCTGGATGAGGGCGACGAGTAGCGCTTTGCTAGCGCTTTGCCCTTTTTCGGCTCTAGTGTTGACTCCTTGTCGAGGGCAGTTTCGATTAATCCCAAGCCTGCGATCGTAGATCGGTGCATGGCGGCTTGGGGATCTCCAGCTGGCAGCTGGTTGTTAAGGAGGTACATGGTGGCCGCTGTCACCGCAGCCTGCGGCGTCTTGGGGACCACATTGCCCCATGTGTCGACTGTCATAGAGCTGAAGTCGAGGACTTTTGCAGCTTCTATGCGTTCTTGCTTGGTAAGATGGGCCATCCGAGATTGCCTCTTTTTGGCGAGGTACTCGTTCTCCTTTGAGGAGGATCCTCCATGAGAGGAGAGCCCAGCACGATGAAGGCTCGACTCGTCTGCTGCTTTTTTGCGCGCCTCGAGTTGCGCGATTGTTTGCACTTGGCGCTTGAATTCTTCCTTTAGGAGCCAGTGGTAGCCCATCAGTAGTTCTTGCGGTGATCCGAAGGGTAGAGGAGTGCCTCGCAGGGCATCGCGGCAGCGAGCCCATTCTTGCTCGTTGATCCTGATCACGACGCGTTCGCCGGTTTTCTCGTTTATTATGGTTGGAGGTTCGACTGTCCCTCCGTTGTTGACAGGGACGCGATTGCTGCCGTTGCCGCCGTTGGGCGTTGGTCCACCATTGGGTATGCCGCTGTTAGGCGGGTCGGTTTCGTTGCCACGATTGCCCGTGTTGCCACGGTTGGTGGAGGTGTCACCCGCATTGATGACGGCGCACATGAAGTGATTGGGGAAGCTACTGCTCCCGCAACTTTCAGATCCGGAGCCGTAGGCCCCATCTTCAGTGGCTAGATCGCTCAAATCAGAGTCGCGACTGCTGTCGCTGACTGTGTTTTTGACTATTGTCGAGGCGTTGAGCTCACTGAGGGTGCTGATCGATGGAGGGAACCATGATGTTGGGGCAATCGACGGCACCGTCGGCTGGTCAGGCATGCTAAGCGTGCCCATCTGACCAACTTGGAAGCGAAAGCTCCCGATTGCCAGGCAGATTCCATCGCCCACGGACTCGAAGGCTGGGCGAGTAGCCGGCGTGTGGACGGTGAAGTCGAACGTGCCGAAGAGCTGGCGAATCTCCGCTGTTGCGGAGTTGTAGATCGCGGTTGATGGGGCTGAAGAAGCCGCAACATCAGCACTCCCAATTCCCACAGACGGCGCCAGTTGACGAGGGTTTAACTCATCAATGCCCATTGTTATGGACTTGGGTTTTGGAGAAGGAGGGAGCGCTGGAGACATCTATCGGCTAGCAAACAAGCACACAGGGGACTCAAAGATTTACCCAGGTTCAGGCCTCGTAGAGGTCCCTACTCCTGCTTGTCTGCTCGTGGAATTATCGAAGGAATCGAAGATTACAATGGTGCATAGATGCAATCTGGCGAGGGTTGTCGAAACTAGGGTTGCGTGTGTCCTTCTCGCCGCCCCCTCCTAGCCTTTATATAGATAGGCTAGGTCTCGGGTAGCAGGTCGAGTCGGTTACAGGTTAGGGTTTTCCCCTTTGAACTTTCTATCTTTAGCTTCTTCTTATTCTTCAAGCAATCGAGAGTCCATAGGTCACTCGAGTTCTCCCTTGGGCCTTAGCGACACCGTGGGCTTCCACTGTATTCAGGCCGTATATACCAATCTCGAGTACCTGTAGGGTGTACCCATGTCAGGTATGGATCAGGAATTCTCTGCAAATACTTAGCAAATGGATTTTTAGGGGTTTTCGATAAAGCAAGTAAACAAAGTGCGTGTAAATAAAAAGACAGTAGGAATAAATGCAGCAAGTGTCCCAATCCTTTATGAAGCAAAGGACAAGTCGGTTGTATTACTTAAGATGACCAAATGTTCTCGAGGGACACATGGGAAGACTGTCAAGTGCTTTCGCTTCATATAGTTGATTAATCTTCTTTAGCTTGCTAAGTGTTGTGTGGGTGAACCTGTGCTAATGTACCGACCTTCCTAGGACTAATACATACTTGTGATTATACCCCTTGCAAACATCCGTAAGTACAAGAAAGTAATTAAGGTAGAAACCTAACCATAGCTTTAAACTCTAAGACCCTTACGTCCCTTGTGCAATGGTTTCCTAACGGGGGTTCAGGTTTCAGTCACTCCGGCAACCCCTACGATTAGTAGCCAAATACACAATGCATTCCCCTAGAAGAAGTACACCACAACTTAAATATCAAACTATTGAATCTTTCTCAACACAACTCCACTACTAACAACATTACTTCTCCCATGTCCTCAAGAACAAAACGAACTACTCACAAGACATCATATGGATCATGATCAGAGATGGAATAATGATGTATAAAAATCTGAACATAAACAATAATGCAATGGTTCACTCAGTAGCATCAACTACAAAGAGTAATCAACACCGGGAAAGTTTCCCCTATGAACTATGCAAGATTCAACCCAATTGTTACAGCAATATGGAGATGGTGATGAGGGTGCTGATGGTGATGATGGTGGTGATGATGATGATCCCGATGAAGTCCAGCTTGATGGTGGTGTTGATGGCGACGATCTCCCCTCTTCGGGAAGGAATTCCCCTGGCAGAAATCTGTCTGTCGGAGAGATCTTTCTCTCTCGATGTTTTCCGCCCCGTAGAGGCGGTGGAATCTTTTTGTGGTCAATCCCCGAGTGTTAGGGTTTCGGGAGGATAATATACGCTAGAGGGGAGTGCCAGGGGTGGACTAGGGTGGCCACACCACCTGGTGGCGTGGCCTAGGGTGGCCCGCGCCAGGGGTGGTGTGGGCCCCCTGTGGCCCATCTCCAGCCCCCCTTCTAGCTTCCTTCGTCTTCTAGAAAAATAGGATTTTCCGTATATTTTCTGGATTTTCTGATCTTCACGAATTGTGCCTCCAGACAGCACCTTTTCCATCTGAATCCGGACTACAGCGGTCCATGCTCCTAAAGTCATCAAGCATGACAAAACAGATGAAATAACATAAGTATCACCTCTCAATACGAAATATATCAATGAATAACAGTGAATTATGATATAGAATAGTGATGCAAAATGGACGTATCATTGATCGATGTGTGGTTCATGACAGGAACACACATGCAATGACATTGGTTGATCCATATGTGGTTTGTGGAAAGAACACACATGCAATGACATTGGTTGATCCATGTGTGGTTTGTGGACAGGAACACACATGCAATGACATTGGTTGATCCATGTGTGGTTTGTGGAAAGAACACACATGCAATGACGTTGGTTGATCCATGTGTGGTTTGTGGAAAGAACACACATGCAATGCCATTGGTTGATCCATGTGTGGTTTGTGAAAAGAACACACATGCAATGACTCTAGTGGATCCATATGTGGTTTGTGGAAAAGAACACACATGCAATGAACACTGGTGGATCCATAAGTGGTTTGTGGAAACAACACACATGCAATGACACTGCTGGATCCATATGTGGTTTGTGAAAAGAACACACATGCAATGACTCAGGGGGATCCATGTGTGGTTTGTGGAAAAGAACACACATGCAATGAACACTGGTGGATCCATAAGTGGTTTGTGGAAAGAACACACATGCAGTGAACACTGGTGGATCCATATGTGATCTGTGAAAAGAACACATATGCAATGCCATTGGTTGATCCATATGTGGTTTGTGAAAAGAACAAACAAGCAATGACTCTAGTGGATCCGTATGTGGTTTGTGGAAAAGAACACACATGCAATGACTCTAGTGGGTCCATAAGTGGTTTGTGGAAAGAACACACATGCTGTGAACATTGGTGGATCCATATGTGATTTGTGAAAAGAACACACATGCAACGCCATTGGTTGATTCATATGTGGTTTGTGAAAAGAACACACATGCAATGCCATTGGTTAATCCATATGTGGTTTGTGAAAATAACACACATGCAATGACTCTAGTGGATCTATAAGTGGTTTGTGGAAAAGAACACACATGCAATCACCATTGGTTGATCCATGTGTGGTTCATGACAGGAACACACATGCAATGAACACTTGTTGTCGTGGTGGTGTCACGCAGATGCCACGGATAGGCTGAAGGTAGGGACTAAATGCACTAGGGGAATCCAGGGAGGGATAGTGAGGTGATTCCACACACAGAAGTTTTATATATGATTCACTTCCAATGTTTACAAGTGCTCCTAGAGCTGTATTTTGGAGAGGAGGAAGAAGGGACTCTCTTACTCTCGCCTTGTTTCCACTAACAGAACTCCACCTGTAGAACCTAAAACCAATCAATCAACCCCTTCTACAGAGGCCCTAGCCCTCCTTATATAGAGGTGGCTAGGTCTCCACTTAGGACATACGTGGAGGCATATTCCAGGGAATATGCCTCCTCCCAAAATAGTAAACCGACCGGGTTGCTTTTCCCCCGCGTCACACAAGCAGAGGCTACGTGGGGCTCTGCGGCGCCTGCGTCAGCCGACATTGGCGTCGTCACCTCTGTCGGCCACGCCTCGGTGGTTCTGCCTCTGTTCGCTTCGCTCATGCAGTGCGTACCGAGGCTACTTTTGACCAGCGAGATTCCTTCCTTTTCCTAGAAGCTTGATATGACCCGGATCATAGTTGACCCGTCCACACCCGTTCCTGCATTCAAGTTAAATACATCTTTCCGACTTACGGTTTAAGTCGGTTGAGACCTAGTTAGGTGGACGACCCCTGGTCCCGGTTACTCCGTGATTCGGCCTGCCTTGAGGTGACCCGACCAGCATCCGCTTTGGCCTTGCCGAACCTCGGCTAACTCGGCCTTTATACCCCAGCACGACCCTACCCGGGGGTATCCCCCCAACATTAGTCCCCGAAGCTGGTGCGGTCTTAGCTGCCTTGGCTGCTAAGGCCACATCAGGTTCAATTTCATTGAGCTTTGGATGTTATTTCCGAGTTACCTCTTTATCTCGGATTGTATGGATTTACGTTCCCTTTGCACATTCCAAGTTTTCACTTGCTGGCCGGGTTACCACCTTATCTCGGACCTCATGGTTTTACTTTCCGTTGGCACATTCCAAGTTTTCACTTTCTGGCCGGGTTACCATAATCTCATCCGGGTCTTCTTTCCGTCTCTCGTACGCTTCCCCATGTGGAGGCTAATCATTAGGTTGCCTCATTTTAAGGGCCAGCCATAGTAACTGCCGTAGTAAATGTCAATTATCACTGTGCGCGGGTCACGTCACGCCTGCCTCCTCGTTAACTGCATCAATGCGTCGTGTCATGGGATCCGCTACTCCCTGTGGCCTCCCGTGTGGCTTATTGCTGATTGGTCGATCCAGGCTATACACGGCCACACCGTGCAGCGTAACCGCAGAACACGATCCCACTTCCCCCTCGAGGGAGTGGTTAAATAGGGGAGGGGCGTGCCCCTTAGGTCTTTTCCCCCTTCTGCGCCCCTCTTCCCGTAGTTCTTCTTCTTCATCTTCTCCCGCGACAGCGCCGCCGCCACCGCTTCTAAGTAGAAGCGCCGCCACGACACTGCTTCCACGCCACTGCGTCGCCGCCACCGCTGCGCACCTCCTCCGCCACGGGTTGCTGTCAATCTAGGTCGTTGCCCCCCACCGCCGCTAGCACCAGTGAGGGCAGCGAACTCGATATGACAGAGGAGGAGCTCGCCGTCGCCGAGCAGGAGATGGAGGAAGATGCCGCCACGGCAGACCGTGGTGCGTGGGCCGGGTCCTGGGTCTGCCAGGATGACCTGGACTGGCTCTACCACACCAGGCACATCTCCGCCGGCGTCACCGCGCGCCTCGCCTCCGCCGAACTCGCCTCCTCACCCAATCCAGGTGAGTATGTGGTGTTCTTGTCTCATTTCCAGCGGGGGTTCGGTCTGCCGGTTAGTGATTTTTTCCACGATTGGTTGAGTACCTACGAACTCCAGCCACACCACCTTCCTGCCAACGCAATCACCTCTCTTTCTGCTTTCGCTTCCACGATCGAAGGCTATGCCGGATTATGGCCCACGAAGCAGCTATGGATCCGGTTTTTCGGCCTTCGTTGTAACGTAATTCCGAACATTCAACTTTACCCGGAGGACAAGTAGCTCACGCAGTTTGGGGCTGCGTCCTTCTCTCCCCGGAGGTTATCCGTCTTCCCCCGAGTCACCTGGCTGGACTCCTGCAAGGGATGGGCCCGAATTTTCTTTTATGTTCGGAACGAGGGCACCGAAGACTCGATCCGGCTGCTCCCCTACGCTCCGGGTCCTCCTAACCCGGAGTTATGGGACGTTGTCCCCAAGAAGCCCACGGCCTTGGCCAACCAGGTCAATAGAAGGTTCGCGGAGCTGAAGAATCTCGGGTTGCGCAACGAGGACGCCATGATCATGTTCGTTCGCAACCGGATCTCCCCCCTCCAGAAGCGCACTCACAAAGTGTGCCACATGATCTGGGGCCGCGACCCCAACCAGACCTCATCCTTCGAGTTGAGCAACACGGAGATCTATCGCCAGGTTAAGGCCCTCTTCACCACCCACAAGAACTTCTCCTCTGAATGGACGTGGGGAATTGAGCACTTTTGCCGTGATAGGCTTTCTTCCATGGTAAGCTTCGTGGCGCAAACATGCTCCGGATTAAGTCATATGTCGGTTACTGCTGTATTTTTAACTCAGTTGTCTGTTCTTTTCCTTACCTATTCCTTTAGCAAACCCTCGAAGATGGCACCGATCCCACCCTTAAATGGGCGCCTGACCGGGAGACCTCGGACGAGGAAGAGATGGACCAGGAGATGTTCCTCCCGATGACGGACGCGACTAAGCGACCCACTGGTAAACTCTCTTCCATTAGAGATTGGCCTAATGATGAAGATGACTCGGATGTCGAGGTGATGGAAGTTGTTGACGCTGTCCCCCTTTCTTATGCTTTTCTGGCATCAGCTAACCCCGGTGGGAAGATCCACGAGGACCCTCCCCTTGCCGTGGGTGACCCTGTTCCGGTAGCGCCGAAGAAGAAGCGGGGAGCTGCATCAAGTTCTTCCTCCAGACCTTCTCAGCCTGCCAAAAGGCGAAAGAAGTCCGGAGACAAAACTGCCTCCAAGCCAGCAGCCAAGGCCCCAGCACGAAGGGATCGGAAGCCCAAGGAGCCCCTGACCTCGGATGCGTAAGCCTCTTTTCCCTCTGCAACTTACTCTTCCTTTTATTGTTATATTTTCTCATCCGACATTTGTTTGATTCGGCAGGGCCGCGGTGGAGGTCCCCTAGAGTGGATCCAGCATTACCTCACCACTCCTACTCAGCCCTTCTCCCCCTCGTGGCGATGAGTCACGCCCGTTGAGCCCTATTCCAGAGGGTTCTGCGGCTGCTCCGGGTTCTACTCCACCTCGTCAAGAGGGGGGTGACCTTGGAGCAGGGGAGACTGGCCCAGCCGAGGCAGCGGCATCCACAACCTCGGCTTTGCTGCAACCAGCAACTACCTAGACTACCTCTGCCCCAACACCGACTCCAGCACCAGCACCAACTCTAGCACCAGTACCAGCAGTAACTCCAGCACCAGCACCAACTCCGTCATGAAGAGCATCAGCTGCAGCACCAAGTCTAGCAACAAGAGCAGCAACGCCAAGCTCCTCCGCCTCGTCCGAGACTTCCCAGTCTCGGCAAGAAAGTACCCAAACAGCTCCCAAGGGAAAATCTGCTGCAACCACTTCCTTCTCTCAGCAACCCAAGAGCAAGAAAGCCCCTGATGCCACCAGGACAGCGTTCGTGGAGGCTGGACAGCGCACTCTCGCATCCATGCTTCCCAAGAAACCTCCAGCACCGAGTGATACTCCTGCCGAGCCAGCTGATGCGCAGCAACTTGTTCTGCACACCAGCTTGGCCCTTGCCCTGGTTGAGAGGAGAGAAGCGCATGCAAAGGGCTTGGTGGCGCCCCATATGCCCACCGGCGAGCGATACCCTCCGACCTTAATTGAATTCGTCAACAATTGGAATCAGGCGGAGTTGGTCCAAGACGATGATCTCCCGGAGAGGTTCGGTCCCGCCGAATTCTCCGCTCAAATGAACACAGCTTTTAAGGCACTCAACCTCACGGGTCGGGTGATGGAGGTATGTTACTCGTTTTGCTTAGCCATTTGTAGATATTAGTAATATAACTATTAGTCCCCGAGCTTCCGGGGGAGTAACTTGTTACTCGGTCGGATGCTCCTTAGAAAACTGACGTAGCTCCTTGATAACTTCGAAAATGCACACACTTAGAGCCGGGTTAAGTTCCACTTGGCCCGGGTCTTGTTCACTTCGAATATATACACACTTAAAGCCAGGTTGAGTTCCACTTGGCCTAGATCTCGTACACTTCGAATATGCACACACCTAGAGCCGGGTTAAGTTCCACTTGGCCCAGATTTTGTGCACTTCGAATATGCACACACCTAGAGCCGGGTTAAGTTCCACTTGGACCAGATTTTGTGCACTTCGAATATGCACACACCTAGAGCCGGGTTAAGTTCCACTTGGCCCGGATTTTGTGCACTTCGAATATGCACACACCTAGAGCCGGGTTAAGTTCCACTGGCCCCGGATTTTGTACACTTCGAATATGCACACACCTAGAGCCGGGTTAAGTTCCACTTGGCCCGGATTTTGTACACTTCGAATATGCACACACCTAGAGCCGGGTTAAGTTCCACTTGGCCCAGATTTTGTACACTTCGAATATGCACACACCTAGAGCCGGGTTAAGTTCTACTTGGCCCGGATTTTGTACATTTCGAATATGCACAAGGCTAAGTTATATTTTTGTACTCTTTTCAGGTGACCACCAACCGCCGGAGCGCTGAATTTCAGCGTCTCCTTGGCACTCATAAGATGATGCGTGCGAAGCAAACTGCACTTCTCGGTGAGCACAAGAAAAGGGGTAAATTTCCTCCTTGGTGCTTCTTCGCTTTTCTTCATCTTTTCCTGCCGAACTAACCCATCATTCGGTTTCCGCAGCTGGGGTGGAGGCTGAGAACAAGCTTATGAGGAGGAGCTTGGACCAGATCAAGGGTAAGTTACTTTTGTCCGGCCTTGCTACGCTTTCCATCTCCTTTCTTCCTTGGCTCGGCAAACATTCATACCTCGGCTCTGCTGGGTCAATACACTATTTCAGCATCTATTGAAGATAGTGTGTCCGTGCCTGATATGATGCTGCATTTTCTCGAACAAACAGGACAGCATCAAGCCAAGCTCAAAAAGAAAGACGATGAGCTCGCCCTCCTTGTGGCATCCCGCAAAAAAACACTACTAGAAAATCGCTGTGTTTTTGTGAATTGCATCATCATGACCGCATGCTCATGTCATCATGCCACATTGCATTTGAGCATCGTCATCCTCATGCATAAGTTTGTCTAAAACTATTTTATAAAAGCCTATGTTTGTTTTCTTAATATCCCCCGTCTTTATTTCAAATTAAAAACCCTGGTCTTTTGTGGGTCTTTTGTTTGTCTAAAAACTATTTACAAAATATTCTAAAATAAAAATAAAGAAATAAAAGTATTTTTAGGGGAGGCAGTCGGCCAGGCCCAAAAGGCCCAACCAGCCACCTACTACCCCGACCCAACCCAAAAACAACCAAACCCTAGCCTAATTCCCTCACCCCGCCTACCACCCAGCCTCCCGCTGCCGGCAGCCTGCCTACATCAGCACCACACCCGACCGAGCTGATCCAATGAACACCACCTAACCTGGCCGCACCACCTCACCCCATCGGACTCGACACGACCGCGCCCACCCTTCGAACACGCGACCTGGTCCAACCCCGACCGTCCCCCACCTGGACGCGCTCCACCACGCGACACGCTCCCCACCTACTGACCTGGGCACGCCCTCCCACGCGCGTCCCTGACCCCACCACTCGGCCCCGCTCGCCCCGCTCCCCTCTCGTGCCCCGAATCCCCCACCTACCCCCGCTCACCTGGATCCCCGCGACTCTACCTCCCTGGCTCCTCCGTGCCCCTTCCCGTCGAGGATGCGCCAGCTGTCGGCCTGCCGCGGCGACCTCTCCGCTCGCCTTCAGCCCCTCCGGTGCGTGCCCTCGTCCCCAGCGGAGTCCTCGCCTCGCTTTGATCCGGTGGCCGCCGCTGCGCCACTCGAGCCGAGCTCGTTGCAGAGCCGCCGCGGCAGCACGGCCGCGGCGCCATGTCTCTGGCCGCCTCGCTCTCTGTCGGGCCTCTCCCTGCCTCACCGTCACGGATGCCCTTCGCCGGATCCCAGCCCCGCCATGGCGCCGTCCCACCTCACCGAGTACGCCGCCATCTGCCTCGAGCCTGCCTCTAGTCACCCTCCGTGCTCGCCAACGACCTCCGGGCGTCGCCTCGAGTCGAGCTCCTCGTAGAACTTCCCGAGCCTCCTCGTTCCACCTCTCCACCGCCGTGCGCCTGGGACCTCAAGCTCAGCGCCGCCTGTTCCGTCCCCAACCACATCGTCTTCCGCGACACGGCTGCGAACTCTCCACCGCTATGCTCTGCAGGCCTGAGCCCCGCGCGCGTGGCCACCGCCGAGCCGCTCGTCCGTGTCCCGCCCCTGCTCTCTCTCTCTTCGGGGGTCGGTGCTAGTTCGAATATCTCCAAGAGCATGTGTATGCTCTGCCTCTTGTGACTCCACGCACGAGTAGACATGTTAGTACATGCATTTCTACTGCTGCTAGTACTACCTCGTCTACAGGCATGCAGTGGGTTCATCATGTTAGTTTGGTTTTGATGAAGCATGGGAACAGTGAAGACGTCGCGCCGGGCAGCGTTCTCTAGGATACTTCCATCGGCTGCCGGTCTACTGTAGATACCTCCTGGAGGACAAGTTAGACGAAGACCGTGGGCATCAAGTTCTCCTTCCTGGGTTGAATGAACCATCCCGACACCGGAGCTAAGTACATCGTCAACAACCAAGGCCGGAACCCCATGATCTCCTACCCGGATCCGAAGACCGAACTCAAACCACATCGAACCCCAAGATCGCCGAGTCCCCTATGTATGACCTATATCTGAGACCCCTATTTTTTTTATAATATGACATCTATCTGTCGCATCTTAAATTGTTCATACATACATACCTGTCTGTGGGTTGGGGGAATTATGCCGATTCACCTCATAATTAAATATGGAGTCAATATGCGGGATATTGCTGTCTTATTCCGGACTCCATTTAAATTTGTGTAGCGAACCGATGCCATGTTTCGCCCTGTTAATACAACATTTAATTTGCGGGATAGTTAAACAACTTGAACCATATAATTAATTGTCGGGACCCTGGTTCTGCGTAATATTGCCTAATTGCACCGCATCTGGGCCATGCCATGCATCATATCATAAGCATGCCGGATCTACTGTAGAAGTATTAAATATTGCATCCGGTGTTTCTTCTAGTGTTTGCTTCTTCGCGGATTAGGCCGATGAGTTGATGCGATTTTCGACAAGTTATCCGGATATGAACCTTCGGCAGTGTTTCCCAGGCGAGCATCTCTTCCCCTTCTACCTATTTTGCTTTTTATAGTCTTTATTTCCTCATGTTGATCTATTGCTATCTGTGTCGCGATGCTTTAGTTTCCGTGCACCATTTATTCTCCTTGCAGCCTCTATATTGCCATGGACACATCCTATTGCCTGTTGTTTGATAGATAGTCGGCCGCGAGTTGTAGTTCCTTGCTTCTGTGTTGCTACGCGTCGTTGTCGTTCCACCGTTGATGGAAAGTTGGCACATGATAAACGGTGGAGATGCTTAATGGTGGAGATGATCATGACTTTAAACAGAACTATTAAATTGCTAGATATAACTAATGCAGAGGCATCGGTGGGAAATAGATGTTATTTGGTTCTTCCACGCTCACTTGTGTCCCGTAGGACCCCGAGTACTTGATACATGTTCCTTGACTATTCGCACTATCCACATCCGGGAGGCCTTATGGACCCCCCTGAGCCAGAGGTTGATTCATTTCTATTTCTTGGGGCCACAAGTAGTTTGGGGCTTTATTACTATCATGTACTTATGCCATGTTTTACTGTTTTATTTACGATTGTGCGTGGAGCACCTGTACTATTTTGGAACGTGGAATGTTTTCGCGGTATCGACAAGCCTAATCACATTTTCGGGTTCCTAGTCCTTTACAGCCATTGTCACAAACCCTGGGTCCGTTCCGGAGCCAGCCAACTTTGTTGCGGGTAGCTTAGTGGGGTGGCCCCCTGAAATATTTTATGAATCCTGTGATCGCTTTATCGTGAATGCCTCGTTGAGTTTTGAGTTGGTTTTTCCGAGGGTGATCGAGTGTGTGTTGCTATTTGTCCACCCCTGCAGGGTAAAACTTTCTGAAAGCCGTGTCCGCAGTTATGGATGACTTGGAGCACAGTATCTCGATCATAGACAAGCATAACTAAAGTAGTGCTATAATTTTGACTTAATACGTGACTAGTAATCAGCTTCAACTATAACGGAATGGATATTAAAAATGCCAACAACTGGTGGGTCTGTGGTGATCTGTGTCATACTATACCTGCCTAGTAAGTATTGCAACTCCAATGGAATGTGATAAAAGTGCCAACAACTGCTGGGTTTTGGGATTCCTCGGGACAATTATATCTGACTAGTAAATGTTCCAACTACAACGGAATGTTAACTAAAACTGCCCACTACTTATGTTATCAGGATGACTCATGCTCTATATCTGATTAGTAAGTGCTGCAACTATAACGGAATGAGTAAAACAGCCAACCGTGTGAGTTCCTTGGTCGGACTTCCTCGTTTGGTCTAGAGGGGGAAATACCGGGATGGGTTTGATTGGTGTTAGTATCAGGTTGGATCCGAATAGGTCTTTCTTATCCCTCTCTAATAGCCGCCAGTTTTACCGAGTCTCCATAGGTTGTTTAGTGCTGCTGCGCTGCCGCTTCAGTCCACCATACCTATGTAGGCGAGAGCCGCCGAATTCTAGCCTCGCCGTGTACTGGCCTCAGTACTGACGCTCCTCTTTTTTCCTTTGCTCTTTCTTGGCACCCCTTTTGTTTTAGCAGGTTTGAGATCGACGTCGTTAGCAGGGTTACCCTTCCGGCTTGGCCTAGGCAGGGTTATGGACGCCATTGGTTATTCTTCAGGGCTCTTAGCCCCATTTACATCTTGTCCGTACTCGGACGCTGTCTCGTTTTCAAGGTGATTTGGATCTTTGTATATTATATCTGTAATCTTGACTCATGGAGTCGTTGTTGTATATATATTATGTGGGTTCCATCATGGACTAATGTGTAATGGTATTGCTTCATTTTCCACCCACACGAAAGTGCCTGGTGGGCGTCCTTGAATCGTTTCTATGCGAGTTTGGCGGAAAGGGCTAAAACTTGCATAGGGCCGATTTGAGGGTGTTACAGAGTGGTATCAGAGCTCAGCAGTTGCGATACCCCACAAGTCCAGCCTATAGGATAACCTAGCTAACGGCTGATGTATCAAAACTATTTTGGAAAATTGGTTGGATAGATCTGATTAGGTCTTATTTTACTCCTTACCCCTCTGCTATTCTCCTCTTACCTCTGCGTGTTTTGAATCTGCTCTCTTATCTTTTCTGCGAGTCCAGGATTTCTCGTGGTTGGGTTTTCCGTCATACCTTCAGGGTTTCGCTTCCTCCTTTGGCAACAGTGTTTCTACCTTCGGACTTCATGCTATCTGAGTGATCCTTTATCTGTGGTACCATTCTTTGTTCCTTTTTTGTGCCTTCCGGTGTTTCCCGACGCGACAACATCATCTGCAACAGATCCGGAGAAGAGCCCGCATCACTCCTTTGGTCCGAACCTCGAGTGTCGTGATCTTCAGTCTGATTCCGAGAATGGTTGCATGCTTTTCTACTGATTGTGCGGAGTAATAGTTTGGGTGCGTGATGGATTGGCCGCCATGCCAACTACTGACTCTATTTGCTCGTGTACATTGAAGTGAATGAGAATGCATAGGTTCTCTCTTTCTATCGAAGTTAGAGGTGGCTTTATTTGTGGATATCTTTACCTTCGTCCTTTGTTTCCCAGAGTGTTCTCCCGACGATCACGGACAACGACCTCTTGTTAGTGGTGTCGCGAGGATCGACACGAAGCGAGAAGATTCAGATCACCGACCTTCTTCCTGGTACCATGAGGCGGATCTCGAGGGCGAGATCCATTGTTAGTGGTGTCGAATTGTGGCATCCCGCAAAAACCACTACTAGAAAATCGCTGTGTTTTTGTGAATTGCATCATCATGACCGCATGCTCATGTCATCATGCCACATTGCATTTGAGCATCGTCATCCTCATGCATAAGTTTGTCTAAAACTATTTTATAAAAGCCTATGTTTGTTTTCTTAATATCCCCCGTCTTTATTTCAAATTAAGAACCCTGGTCTTTTGTGGGTCTTTTGTTTGTCTAAAAACTATTTACAAAATATTCTAAACTAAAAATAAAGAAATAAAAGTATTTTTAGGGGAGGCAGCCGGCCAGGCCCAACCAGCCACCTACTACCCCGACCCAACCCAAAAACAACCAAACCCTAGCCTAATTCCCTCACCCCGCCTACCACCCAGCCTCCCGCCGCCGCCAGCCTGCCTACACCAGCACCACACCCGACCGAGCTGATCCAACGAACACCACCTAACCTGGCCGCACCACCTCACCCAATCAGACTCGACACGACCGCGCCCACCCTTCGAATGCGTGACATGGTCCAACCCCGACCGTCCCCCACCTGGACGCGCTTCGCCACGCGACACGCTCCCCACCTACCGCCCTGGGCACGACCTCCCACGCGCGTCCCCGGCCCCACCACTCGACCCTGCTCGCCCTTCTCCCCTCTCGTGCCCCGAATCCCCCACCTACCCCCGCTCGCCTGGATCCCCGCGGCTCTCCCTCCCTGGCTCCTCCGTGCCCCTCCCCGTCGAGGATGCGCCGGCCGTCGTCCCGCCGTCCGCCGCCGCGACCTCTCTGCCCGCCTTCAGCCCCTCCGGTGCGTGCCCTCATCCCCAGCGGAGACCCCGCCTCGCTTTGATCCGGTGGCCGCCGCTGCGCCACTCGATCCGAGCTCATTGTAGAGCCGCCGCGGTAGCACGGCCGCGAAGCCGTGTCTCTAGCCGCCTCGCTCTCTGCCGGGCCTCTCCCTGCCTCACTATACCAGGGAGTCGACCCGGATCCTCAGCCATATATCACGTAAGTTCCTTTCCCTTATCCGACACATTTCTCCGGGTTACTTCACATGTCTTTTCTTTACTTGCTTCCTTTGTCTCGTTTTTAGGCAAATTTCCTGACGGCACTGCCATTGCGAGTGCCACTGTTGCTGACTTCCGCCGAGAGTGGGGTACTCCCGTTGCTCCTAACGGTGAAGAAATTCCCTATGACATGGAGGACATGTTGGTCAGCCTGTCATCTCGCGTGGAACTCATCAAGAACTATGGCAAGGATATCCTTGACATTGCAGTCCGAATCTTCAACATGTTATGGCCCGGAGAAGACACTCCGGAGACAACCACAATTCATGTTGAAAAGTTGATGGAGATCGAGACCCAGCTCGACCTTTGGAGAGAATCCGCTGGACGTGCTGCAGCTGATACCGTTCTTCACTACGTACTCACGTGGTACGAGAAGATCGATATCAACCTCCTAGCGTGCATGCGCACCGGATCTCCATGGACCAACGACCCGGAGTGGGTAGCTCGGCCCAGGCTTGTGCTCATAGCCTCATTGAATATGCTCCCATTCACGAATGGATTGAGGGACCGAGCTTCCTGGAAACCGCTGGCGACGAAGACGTTGAGATCGTGGAAGATGGCTCGGACGAGGATGGAGAGGATGATGCCTTGGATATCGAAGACGGCGAAGATGACGCTGAACTTCCTCCTCCTACTGCTCCTTGAGTGAAAACACTTTAGAGTTTTATCAGATCCCCGGTAAGCCGGGTGGAATTGTATCCAGTACACAAGTGATATTTTGCTACTAAGTTTTTATGCCAGAATAACTTGGGCATAGTCCCCGAGTTTCACCTTCTTGTTTGTCCAATCTTTTGGCTCGGTTCGTGTCTACCTTGATTCGGTTTTACGACTTACGAATCCGAACTTCAAAAATTGTTTTAACAATACTTGGAAACTTTTAGGTCTAGCTCAAAGTAATCCAACATAATAATTTGCAAGTAAACACAAGGTTAGTCCGGAAAACAAACGTCGGCTCGATTAAGTTCTTTTCCTTAGTCGTTTTTCATGTGCTAGGCAATTCCAAACTTGTTCTCTTGCTTGCCATGAAGCCAATTCTTGTTGGATAGCAGCAAGTCGAAGAGTTGGGTTTTTGGTGCTCACACACTACTAATCCGAGTTAAGTAGAACAACTTACTCCAGCTGACGTATAAATAGTAAAAGACAACAAATATTATTAAGGCAGTCCCCGAGTTACTGCTCGAGGCGCCAACACTTCATTGATAAGCTCATTGCCGGCATACATACCGACATATGAGAAGACTCGGATACATACACTTCTTTGCTAAGTGTAGAAAGGACGAAGTAGAGCTACATTCCATGAACGCTTAGATTCCTCGCCGGACCTGTCCGGCTTGTTCTTTTCCTGTGGTTTTGCATCGATAAGATAATAAGAGTCATTGTGCAATGCTTTGCTCACAATGAATGGTCCTTCCCATGGGGGGGATAACTTATGCATGGCAGCAGTACGTTGTACCAACCGGAGCACCAGATCGCCTTCCCGGAAAACTCGGGGGCATACTTTCCGACTATGATAGCGTTAGAGGTTTTGCTGATATATGGCGGATCTGGACAATGCCAGTTCTCTCGCTTCTTCCAGCAGATCAACATCATTTTGCCGGGCTTCTTGCACTTCGGCTTCTGTGTATTGGGTGACCCTAGGCGAATCATGCTCTATGTCGGCTGGTAATACAGCTTCTGCCCCATATACCAGAAAAAATGGCGCATAGCCTGTTGATCGATTCGGAGTTGTTCTTAAACTCCACAGTACCACTGGTAGTTCTTCCATCTAGCACCCTACTGATCTTTGCAGCGGCTCAATGAGACGGGGTTTTATCCCGGATAATACTAATATGTTGGATCTTTCCACTTGTCTGTTCGATGCAGGGTGGGCTACCGAGGCAACGTCCAGCCGGATCTTCTTATCCCGGCAAAAACGCGCAAATGCTCCTTCCGCAAAATTTGTGCCATTATCAGTTATGATACTGTGAGGATAACCGTATCTCAAGATGATTTCTTTGAGAAATGTTACGGCCGTAGCTCCATCACATTTTCTTATAGGCTTCACTTCAATCCACTTTGTAAATTTGTCCACCATGACCAAAATGTGAGTCATGTTTCCCCTTGCTGGTTTAAACGGGCCAACCATATCCAAGCACCATACGGCAAATGGCAATGTGATTGGTATGGTCTTGAGCTCCGACATTGGCATATGGTGTCTTGGTGGCATACCTCTGACAGCCATTGCATTTTCTCACCAGATCTTTTTCTTGTTCTAAGGCACTTGGCCAATAGAATCCATGTCGGAAAGCTTTTGCCACCAAGGCTCGGGACGAGGCATGATGCCCGCACTCCCCTTGATGTATATCTCGGAGGATGTCAAGCCCTTCTTCCGGGTCAACGCATCGCTGGAGGACATTGGTCACGCTCCTTTTGTATAGCTCGGAATTGATGATCGTGTATGCCTTAGCTCTCCTCTGAGTTTGCCTGGATAGCACCTCCTCAGTGGGTAATGTTCCATCTTTCAGAAATTGAAATATGGGTAGTGCCCAAGCCGGTATCGCTCGCACAGCGAACACTTCCTCATCAATTTCCATCTAATCCACCGGCATAAATTCAACCGGATCACACTGAGCAGTCCCCGGGTTCGCTGAAGCAGTCCTCGGGTTTGCCGAGGCAGTCCCCGGGTTTGCCGAGGCAGTCCCTGGGTTTCGCGCTCCACCCCCCATATCAATTTCCATGGGCACAGCTCTGGATTCAGTATCCTCCGGGACATAGATTGAGTCGGTTTCTGGGGACGACCTGATAGATGGTTTTCTGAGGTGTTCCAATGCTACACCCGATGGAATTGCTTGTCGGGTTGACCCGAGCTTCAACAACATGTCGGCAGCCTCATTTTTCACGCGGGGTACATGGTGAAATTCACACCCCTCAAAGTAGCCAGATATCTTCTGCACATGAAATATGTACAGTGCCATGTTTGGATCAAGGGCGTCCCACAGTCCTGACACTTGCTGTACTACCAAATCCGAGTCGCCAAAGCACATGATCCAACGTATCCCAATCTATTTTTCCACTTTGAGCCCATGCACAAGTGCTTCATATTGAACGACGTTGTTTGATGCCACGAAATGGATCTGCAGCACGTATTTCAGCTGGTCCTTCTTTGGCAAGGTAAGTACCACTCCGGCACCTAGCCCGGTTTTTGTTTTTGACCCGTCAAAGTGCATTCGCCAATAGTTCGGATCTGGTAGTGGCGGTTCGTATTGCACCTTGGCCCAGTCCACAAAGAAGTCCGCCACAACTTGAGACTTGACTGCTTCTCTTCTTTCATATTGTGGCGCATAAGGATCTAGTTCAATTTCCCATTTTGCAATCCTACCACTCGCATCCTTGTTACTCATTATCTCGGATATGGGAGCCTCACATATTACCCTGATGGGATGCTCCTCAAAGTAGTGCTTCAGCTTCTTAGCTTCCATGTACACACCATACGCCACCTTTTGATAGTGTGGATAGTTCTGCTTTGAGGCAGATAACACCTCACTCAGGTAATACACTGGCCTTTGCATCGACTTACCCTCTTCGTCGCGCTCTACCACTATCACTGCACTTACAACTCGGTTGGTTGCGGCTATGTAGAGCAACATTGGCTCCTTTGATAGTGGAGAGGCTAACACTGGTACAGTGGCTAACATCTTCTTTAAGTGGGAAAAGGCTTCATTGGCCTGCGGCGTCCAAACGAACTTATCCGACATTTTCATGAGTTGGTAGAGAGGCAATGCCTTTTCTCCCAACCGACATACAAACCGACTTAATGATGCCAGGCAACCAGTGAACTTCTGGACATCGTTAAGAAACTTCAGCAGTTCCATTCGTTCAATGGCCCGGATTTTAGTTGGATTAACTTCGATACCTCGGCTGGAGACAAGAAATCCGAGTAATTTTCCAGCTGGGACACCGAAGGTACATTTCTCCGGGTTAAGCTTCATCCGGAACCTTCTTAGGTTTGCGAATGTCTGCCTGATATCATCAAGGAGCGTCTTGCTTTCCTTGGTCTTGATAACCACATCATCCACATACACTTGTACATTTTGACCAATTTGGTCATGCAAGCATTTTTGCATACATCTTTGGTACGTTGCCCCTGCATTACGTAAACCAAACGGCATGGTGCGATAGGAATAAGCCCCATACAGGGTGATAAATGCAGTCTTTATTTGATCATCCGGATTCAGAGGTATCTGGTGGAAACCAGAATATGCATCAATGAATGACAACAATTCACATCCAGCAGTTGAGTCTATGACCTGATCTATCCTCAGAAGTGGAAATGGATCTTTTGGACACGCCTTGTTCAGGTTCGTGTAATCGATACACATACGCAAAACCACTACCACATTCAGATCGTCTTTCTTCTTCTCGAGCAACACCGGATTAGATAGCCAATCTGGGTAAAGAACTTCCATGATAAATCCTGCAGCTAGTAACCGAGCTATCTCATCTCCAATGACCTTTATCTTCGGCGAAGCGGCGGAGAGGTTGCTTCACCGGCTTTGCTCCGGGTCTCACGTTCAAAGAGTGCTCGGCCAACTCCCTCGGAACACCTTGCAAGTCCTGTGTGGACCAAGCAAAAATATCTCGATTCTCACGGAGGAAGTTGATGAGCTCGCTTTCCTATTTGTCACTTAACCTGGAACCAATTGTTACGGTGTGCTCCGGTAACATATCATCAACAGGAACCTTCTTGGTATCTTTTGTGGCTTGGAATGACACACTTCCATGCAGGTTACTCAGCGCCGACATATACTGCTGCGCGGACTGAGCCAATGCCGCCACCTCTTGGATTTTCCTTTTCTCTTGCGCTATCACGAGTGATTCGGCTAGGTTAGACCCGGCTGACGCGCACTCAATGGAACGTCGGAAATCTCCAGCAATGGTAATCACCCCGTTTGGCCCGGGCAACTTCATCTTCAAGTAACTGATGTGAAAACTTGCCATGAACTTGTTCAGTGCTGGCCTTCCGAGTAACGTGTGATATGCACTTTCCAAGTTCACCACTTCGAACTCCAAATTTTCAGTTCGTCAATTATCTCTTGTGCCGAACAATACGTCGACCCGTACCTTGCCTATGGGCTCACAAGAAATGCATGGCACAATACCATGGAAAGTTGTCCTCGTAGCTTGGAGCATGTTCTCCGAGATACCCAATTTGCGCATTGTATCCGCATACATGATGTTAATGCTATTTCCATTGTCAATCAGTACCTTGGAGAACCTTACATTGATGTTTGGCCCAATGAATGTCGGATCCAACACTAACGCATACGAACCAGGACTCGGCATAAGCTTGGGGTGATCTTTGATACTCCAGGTAATTTCCTGGTCCGACCAAGGCATATACCTCGTCACTGCGGGCATTACTGCATTGACCTCCATATGTCGGTGCTGCAAGCTCTTTCTATCTGTTTCCTCTATGGTGAACACACAGTAACTCTGATGATGTTCTCTGTACTCATTCCTCCCCTCATTTCTGGGGTACCTCTGATCTGGTTGATGCTGGTTTTCCACTTGATGCACTGCATCCCTTCTCTCATGGTTATCATACCTTGGCGGAGGGGAAGGCAACATTAGCTATTGTGTGTTCGCTCCGGAGAGCTATTGCTGCCGGGGTAACTCCTGCCGAGGTTGATCATTCCAGGGTGCCTGAGCATTCCCCGAACCGCCTTGTTCTATTTTGTGCATCCACTCACATTGCCTTGTTGTATGACTCGCTGGGTTACCCAGATTTGGCGTGTGAAATTTACACGGCTGATCCAACATTGACTCATAAGTATACCTCGGACGGTCCTTCTTTTCTTGCCACTGTTTTTTTTGCTCTGGCGTCCAAGTTTTCTTGCCATCATTTCTCGGAGTCCATTGCCCTCCAGTTTTCTGACATTGATTGCCCCCTGCTCTGGGTAGATCTTGATTCACAGCCGCAACTTGTTGCGAATTGTACCGATGATCCGGTCTGTCATCTCTTATTTTACCTCTGTAGTCATTTCTTCAGGATGATCCAGCTCCATCTCTCTGGTAGTACTCATCGTTTGACTCGTTTGACACAAGCCTAGGCTGAGTCGGATCACCCAAAGCATACGAATCAGCGATCCGGATCATCTCTGCCAGTGTAGTTGGCATTTTCCTTTGCAACTTTTGCCACAGCTCGCTTGCATATCTGCATCCCTGCGCAAACCATGCTATGGCTGTGACTCTATCACGCCCTCACATAAGTTTCTTACTGTGCACCACCGGGTCAAAACTCTCGGTCCGTCTCGTTCGGTCTCTGCTTACACATAGCTAGGGTCTGTGGCCTATTTGGCCTCTGATATGTACTTGAGAAATTGCTGATAAACATTTCCTCAAAATCGATCCAGCAGTTAATACTTCCGGGTGGCAAATTGTTCAACCATACCCTCGCTAGCCCCTCCAACATCTGGGGTACATATCTCACAGCCCACCTCAAGTTGCCTGTAGCAATTTTCACAGCTGTAGCATAATTTATCAACCAATCCTCCAGCTTTGTACTGCCATCATATGTCTTCGTGCCTCTAGGTAACTGGAAGTTAGGCACCGGAGGCTCCTTCATCATCCGGGGCCCAAAACACGCAGGACCCGGAGGACCTTGACACTCAATCTGTTCCGACCTATACAGTCGATCCAGTTTTAACCTGGCGTCATCAGGCATCAAATCTCTGCTTCCCAATCTTGACCCTATCACATGATAGTCCGGCCTTGGGTATCCTGCGTTCACCATTTCCGAATCTCCATCGTTATACCGGTCTTGCTCTCTTGGAGCACCTCTCTGTTGCATACCTCGGCCGGCACTTTGCTCTTGCCTTGGTATATTCCGCTGCTGCGGTTGTCCTACCGAGTTTCGCTGTCCGGCATTGCCATTTACAACGTTTCCTTGACCGACATTGCCTTGGTCGCGATTACCTTGGCCAGCTTCACCTCGGCTCACACTTTGTCAATCGTCATTTCTCTATACTTCTTTTCCTTTGCCTGCCCTTGTCGGGTCATACGGGACGATTTGTTTGTTCCTCCTGGCCGAGGTTACTACCTCTTCTCTCCTAGGACCACCATGAGGAGACGACGCGGCTCCAGCGGATTTCTCCGGGTTACCCATCCCCGAATGAATGATCTTGGAGGCCCCAGCTCTTTCCGGATTTGCCCTGAGAAACTCCTCGTTTTGCCTGTTCACGATCCGGACCAACTCATTGACCCTATCTTGCTGTCTCTGACAAGCTTCACCCATCAGACCCTCTAGCTCGGATGCATCTGCATCCGCTGCTCTAAGGTTCTTTGCCGGGGTACTATACCTCGGCAGCCCCACGGACAAACAGCTTTCTGACTCCTCAGTCCAAGTATCACCCTCTTTGTTCATTTCACTCATGAGATTTCTCCCCTTTACTTTTACAGCATCAACTTTGTTTGCCTTTGCATACTCACGCAGCGTCATGTTCAACGACTGCTGAGCCGCAGCTATCTTTTTTGCACCCTCTAGAATCTTTTGCCTAGTTTCCTCTAACTCGGCCTATGCCTGAGCCGGATCTACTACTGCTGCTACAGGGTTTGCCAAGCTATCCATCGCTTCCTGCAACACGTTCTCTGGCCTCTCTAGTGGAGGACCTCTACCCTTTCTCGGTGCCTTGGGTGTTACCTCCGGATCAGGCGCCGGATCCTTGCTTGTGCCAGCGCTAGGTGCAGTCATCATCACCTCAGCACGGTCCGGGGAGCGAGTGATACGCGCCCCGTGAACCACGCTAAGGGGTGGCTTGCCTGCCTCGACGACGTGCCGCGGATGAACGCATGACACATCCACAGCGACATAGACCTTGTGCGCGCCGAGCTTGACGAAGAGGCCGTTGCGCGGAAGTGGGCGCACGCCGAAGCAGCCAACGTTGTTGCTGATGAAATCCAGCGCTCCAAAGCGCTAGACGAGCCCGGAGACGATGCGTTCGCTGGTGCCGATGAGGTTTCCCGTCCGGATCTTGACCCCTGCTAGCGCCGCTAGCCCCACGGTGGGCGCCAACTGTCGTGGTGGTGTCACGGCAGATGCCATGGATAGGCTAAAGGTGGGGACTAAATGCACTAGGGGAATCCAGGGAGGGATAGTGAGGTGATTCCACACACAGAAGTTTTATATATGATTCACTTCCAATGTTTACAAGTGCTCCTAGAGCTGTATTTTGGAGAGGAGGAAGAAGGGACTCTCTTACTCTCGCCTTGTTTCCGCTAACAGAACTCCACATGTAGGACCTAAAACTAATCAATCAACCCCTTCTACAGAGGCCCTAGCCCTCCTTATATAGAGGTGGCTAGGTCTCCACTTAGGGCATACGTGGAGGCATATTCCAGGGAATATGCCTCCTCCCAAAATACTAAACCGACGGGGTTGCTTTTCCCCCGTGTCACACAACCAGAGGCTACGTGAGCCTCTACGGCGCCTGCGTCCGCCAACATTGGCGTCGTCACCTCTGTCGGCCACGCCTCGGTGGTCCTGCCTCTGTTCGCTTCGCTCATGCAGTGCGTACCGAGGCTACTTTTGACCAGCGAGATTCCTTCCTTCACCTAGAAGCTTGATATGACCTGGATCATAGTTGACCCGGCCACACCCGTTCCTGCATTCAAGTTAAATACGTCTTTCCGACTTACGGCTTAAGTCGGTTGAGACCTAGTTAGGTGGACGACCCCTGGTCCGGGTTACTCCGTGATTCGGCCTGCCTTGAGGTGACCCGGCCAGCATCCGCTTTGGCCTTGCCGAACCTCGGCTAACTCGGCTTTTATACCCCAGCGCGACCCTACCCGAGGGTATCCCCCCAACACTTGTGGATCCATATGTGGTTCTTGACAGGAACACACATGCAATGACATTGGTTGATCCATGTGTGGTTCATGACAGGAACACACATGCAATGACATTGGTTGATCCATATGTGGTTCTTGGAAAGAACACACATGCAATGCCACAGGTTAATCCATATGTGGTTTGTGGAAAGAACACACATGCAATGACTCTAGTGGGTCCATATGTGCTTCATGTCAGGAACACACATGCAATGACATTGGTTGATCCATATGTGGTTTGTGACAATAACACACATGCAATGCCATTGGTTAATCCATGTGTAGTTTGTGGAAAGAACACACTTGCAATGACTCTAGTGGGTCCATATGTGGTTTGTGAAAAGAACACACATGCAATGACATTGGTTGATCCATGTGTGGTTCATGACAGGAAAACACATGCAATGACATTGGTTGATCCATATCTGGTTTGTGGAAAGAACACACATGCAATTACACTGGTTGATCCATATGTGGTTTGTGGAAAGAACACACATGCAATGACTCTGGTGGATCCATGTGTGGTTTGTGGAAAGAACACACATGCAATGCCATTGGTTGATCCATGTGTGGTTTGTGAAAAGAATACACATGCAATGCCATTGGTTGATCCATGTGTGATTTGTGGAAAGAACACACATGCGATGCCATTGTTTTATCTATATGTGGTTTGTGGAAAGAACACACATGCAATGCCATTGGCTAATCCATGTGTGGTTTGTGGAAAGAACATACATGCAATGACTCTAGTGGATCCATATGTGGTTTGTGAAAATAACACACATGCAATGACTCTAGTGGATCCATATGTGGTTTGTGGAAAAGAACACACGTGTAATGAACACTGGAGGATCCATAAGTGGTTTGTGAAAAGAACACAAATGCAATGACTCTAGTGTTGGTTTTAGTATAAGAACACACATGCAATGACTCTAGTAGGTCCATATGTGGTTTGTGAAAAGAACACACGGGTGCAATGACTCTACTGGATCCATATGTGGTCTGCGGAAAGAACACACATGCAATAACCCCTGGTTGATCCATGTGTGGTTCATGACAGGAACACACATGCAATGCACACTGGTGGATCCATATGTGGTTCTTGACAGGAACACACATGCAATAACATTGGTTGATCCATGTGTGGTTCATGATAGGAACACACTTGCAATGACATTTGTTGATCCATATGTGGTTTGTGGAAAGAACACACATGCAATTACACTGGTTGATCCCATATGTGGTCTGTGTAAAGAACACACATGCAATGACTCTGGTGGATCCATGTGTGGTTTATGGAAAGAACGAACATGCAATACCATTGGTTGATCCATGTGTGGTTTGTGAAAAGAATACACATGCAATGCCATTGGTTTATCCATGTGTGGTTTGTGGAAAGAACGCACATGCAATGCCATTGGGTTATCCATATGTCGTTTGTGGAAAGAACACACATGCAATGACACTAGTTGATCCATATGTGGTTTGTGGAAATAACACACATGCAATGACTCTGGTGGATCCATGTGTGGTTTGTGAAAAGAACACATATCCAATGACTCTAGTGGGTCCATATGTGGTTTGTGAAAAGAACACACATGCAATGACTCTAGTGGGTCCATATGTGGTTTTTGGAAAGAACACACATGCAATGAACACTGGTGGATCCATATGTGGTTTGTGGAAAGAACACACATGCAATGACACTGGATGATCCATGTGTGGTTTATGGAAAGAACACACATGCAATGACTCTAGTGCTGGTTTTAGTATAAGAACACACATGCAATGACTCTAGTGGGTCCATATGTGGTTTCTGACAGGAATACACATGCAATGACTCTAGTGAATCCATATGTGGTTTGTGGAAATGAACACACATGCAATGAACACTTGTGGATCCATAAGTGGTTTGTGGAAAGAACACACATGCTGTGAACACAAGTGGATCCATATGTGATTTGTGAAAAGAACACACATGCAATGCCATCGGTTGATCCATATATGGTTTGTGAAAAGAACACACATGCAATAACTCTAGTGGATCCATATGTGGTTTGTGGAAAGAACACACATGCAATGACTCTAGTGGGTCCATATGTGGTTTGTGAAAAGAACACACATGCAATGACTCTAGTGGATCCATATGTGGTTTGTGGAAAAGAACACATGTGCAATGAACACTGGAGGATCCATATTGGTTTGTGGAAAGAACACACATGCAATGACACTGGTGGATCCATATGTGGTTTGTGAAAAGAACACACATGCAATGACTCTAATGCTGGTTTTAGTATAAGAGCACACATGCAATGACTCTAGTGGGTCCATATGTGGATTGTGAAAAGAACACATGTGCAATGACTCTAGTGGATCCGTATGGGGTCTGCGGAAAGAACACACATGCAATAACCCCTGGTTGATCCATGTGTGGTTCATGACAGGAAGACACATGCAATGAACACTGGTGGATCCATATGTGGTTCTTGACAGGAACACACATGCAATGACATTGGTTGATCCATGTGTGGTTCATGATAGGAACACACATGCAATTACATTGGTTCATCCATATGTGGTTTGTGGAAAGAACACACATGCAATGACATTGGTTGATCCATATGCAGTTCGTGGAAAGAACACACATGCGATGACTCTGGTGGATCCATGTGTGGTTTGTGGAAAGAACACACATGGAATGCCACTAGGTTATCCATATGGTGTTTGTGGAAAGAACATACATGCAATGACACTGGTTGATCCATATGTGGTTTGTGGAAAGAACACACATGTAATGACTCTGGTGGATCCATGTGTGGTTTCTGAAAAGAACACACATCCAATTACTGTAGTGTGTCCATATGTGGTTTGTGGAAAGAACACACATGCAATGAACACTGGTGGATCCATATGTGGTTTCTGGAAAGGACACACATGCAATGACACTGGTTGATCCATGTGTGGTTTGTACAAAGAACACACATGCAATGACTCTAGTGCTGGTTTTAGTATAAGAACACACATGCAATGACTCTAGTGGGTCCATATGTGGTTTGTGAAAAGAACACACATGCAATGACTCTAGTGGATCAATATGTGGTTTGTGGAAAAGAACACACATGCAATGAACACTGGAGGATCCACAAGTGGTTTATGGAAAGAACACACATGCAATGACACTGGTGGATCCATATGTGGTTTGTGAAAAGAACACACATGCAATGACTCTAGTGTTGGTTTTAGTATACGAACACACATGCAATGACTCTAGTGGGTCCATATGTTGTTTGTGAAAAGAACACATGTGCAATGACTCTACTGGATCCATATGTGGTCTGCGGAAAGAGCACACATGCAATAACCCCTGGTTGATCCATGTGTGGTTCATGAGAGGAACACACATACAATGCACACTCATGGATCCATATGTGGTTCTTGACAGGAACACACATCCAATGACATTGGTTGATCCATGTGTGGTTCATGACAGGAACACACATGCAATGACATTGGTTGATCCATATGTGGTTTGTGAAAAGAACACACATACAATGACAATGGTTGATCCCATATGTGGTCTGTGGAAAGAACACACATGCAATGACTCTTGTGGATCCATGTGTGATTTGTGGAAATAACACACCTACAATGCCATTGGTTGATCCATGTGTGGTCTGTGAAAAGAATACACATGCAATGCCATTGGTTTATCCATGTGTGGTTTGTGGAAAGAACGCACATGCAATGCCGTTGGGTTATCCATATGTCGTTTGTGGAAAGAACACACATGCAATGACACTAGTTGATCCATATGTGGTTTGTGGAAATAACACACATGCAATGACTCTGGTGGATCCATGTGTGGCTTGTGAAAAGAACACATATCCAATGACTCTAGTGGGTCCATATGTGGTTTGTGAAAAGAACACACATGCAATGACTCTAGTGGATCCATATGTGGTTTTTGGGAAGAACACACATGCAATGAACACTGGTGGATCCATATGTGGTTTGTGGAAAGAACACACATGCAATGACACTGGATGATCCATGTGTGGTTTGTGGAAAGAACACACATGCAATGACTCTAGTGCTGGTTTTAGTATAAGAACACACATGCAATGACTCTAGTGGGTCCATATGTGGTTTGTGAAAAGATACACATGCAATGACTCTAGTGAATCCATATGTGGTTTGTGGAAATGAACAAACATGCAATGAACACTTGTGGATCCATAAGTGGTTTGTGGAAAGAACACACATGTTGTGAACACAGGTGGATCCATATGTGATTTGTGAAAAGAACACACATGCAATGCCATCGGTTGATCCATATGTGGTTTGTGAAAAGAACACATATGCAATAACTCTAGTGGATCCATATGTGGTTTGTGGAAAGAACACACATGCAATGACTCTAGTGGGTCCATATGTGGTTTGTGAAAAGAACACATATGCAATGACTCTAGTGGATCCATATGTGGTTTGTGGAAAAGAACACATGTGCAATGAACACTGGAGGATCCGTAAGTGGTTTGTGGAAAGAACACACATGCAATGACACTGGTGGATCCATATGTGGTTTGTGAAAAGAACACACATGCAATGACTCTAGTGTTGGTTTTAGTATAAGAACACACATGCAATGACTCTAATGGGTCCATATGTGGACTGTGAAAAGAACACATGTGCAATGACTCTAGTGGATCCATATGGGGTCTGTGAAAAGAACACACATGCAATAACCCCTGGTTGATCCATGTGTGGTTCATGACAGGAAGACACATGCAATGAACACTGGTGGATCCATATGTGGTTCTTGACAGGAACACACATGCAATGACATTGGTTGATCCATGTGTGGTTCATGATAGGAACACACATGCAATTACATTGGTTCATCCATATGTGGTTTGTGGAAAGAACACACATGCAATGACATTGGTTGATCCATATGCGGTTCGTGGAAAGAACACACATGCGATGACTCTGGTGGATCCATGTGTGGTTTGTGGAAAGAACACACATGGAATGCCATTGGGTTATCCATATGGCGTTTGTGGAAAGAACATACATGCAATGACACTGGTTGATCCATATGTGGTTTGTGGAAAGAACACACATGTAATGACTCTGGTGGATCCATGTGTGGTTTCTGGAAAGAACACACATCCAATGACTCTAGTGGGTCCATATGTGGTTTGTGAAAAGAACACACGTGCAATGACTCTAGTGGATCCATATGTGGTTTGTGGAAAGAACACACATGCAATGAACACTAGTGGATCCATATGTGGTTTCTGGAAAGGACACACATGCAATGACACTGGTTGATCCATGTGTGGTTTGTAGAAAGAACACACATGCAATGACTCTAGTGCTGGTTTTAGTATAAGAACACACATGCAATGACTCTAGTGGGTCCATATGTGGTTTGTGAAAAGAACACACATGCAATGACTCTAGTGGATCCATATGTGGTTTGTGGAAAAGAACACACATGCAATGAACATTGGTGGATCCATAAGTGGTTTGTGGAAAGAACACACATGCAGTGAACACTGGTGGATCCATATGTGATTTGTGAAAAGAACACACATGCAATGCCATTGGTTGATCCATATGTGGTTTGTGAAAAGAACACACATGCAATGACTCTAGTGGATCCATATGTGGTTTGTGGAAAGAACACACATGCAATGACTCTAGTGGGTCCATATGTGGTTCATGTCAGGAACACACATGCAATGACATTGGTTGATCCATATGTGGTTTGTGACAATAACACACATGCAATGCCATTGGTTAATCCATGTGTGGTTTGTGGAAAGAACACACATGCAATGACTCTAGTGGGTCCATATGTGGTTTGTGAAACGAACACACATGCAATGACTCTAGTGGATCCATATGTGGTTTGTGGAAAAGAACACACGTGCAATGAACACTTGAGGATCCATAAGTGGTTCGTGGAAAGAACACACATGCAATGACACTGGTGGATCCATATGTGGTTTGTGAAAAGAACACACATGCAATGACTCTAGTGCTGGTTTTAGTATAAGAACACACATGCAATGACTCTAGTGGGTCCATATGTGGTCTGTGAAAAGAACACACATGCAATGACTCTAGTGGATCCATATGTGGTCTGCGGAAAAAACACACATGCAATAACCCCTGGTTGATCCATGTGTGGTTCATGACAAGAACATACATGCAATGAACACTGGTGGATCCATATGTGGTTCTTGACAAGAACACACATGCAATGACATTGGTTGATCCATGTGTGGTTCATGACAGGAACAAACTTGCAATGACATTGGTTGATCCATATGTGGTTTGTGGAAAAACAAACATGCAATGACACTGGTTGATCCATATGTGGTCTGTGGAAAGAACACACATGCAATGACTCTGGTGGATCCATGTGTGGTTTGTGGAAAGAACACACATGCAATGCCGTTGGGTTATCCATATGTCGTTTGTGGAAAGAACACACATGCAATGACACTAGTTGATCCATATGTGGTTTGTGGAAAGATCACACATGCAATGGTTCTGGTGGATCCATGAATGGTTTGTGAAAAGAACACACATGCAATGACTCTAGTGGGTCCATATGTGGTTTGTGAAAATAACACACATGCAATGACGCTAGAGGATCCATAGTGGTTTGTGGAAAGAACTCACATGCAATGAACACTGGTGGATCCATATGTGGTTTGTAGAAAGAACACACATGCAATGACACTGGATGATCCATGTGTGGTTTGTGGAAAGAACACACATACAATGACTCTAGTGCTGGTTTTAGTATAAGAACACACATGCAATGACTCTAGTGGGTCAATATGTGGTTTGTGAAAAGAACACACATGCAATGACTCTAGTGGATCCATATGTGGTTTGTGGAAAAGAACACACATGCAATGAACATTGGTGGATCCATAAGTGGTTTGTGGAAAGAACACACATGCAATGAACACTGGTGGATCCATATGTGATTTGTGAAAAGAACACACATGCAATGCCATTGGTTGATCCATATGTGGTTTGTGAAAATAACACACATGCAATGACTCTAGTGGATCCATATGTGGTTTGTGGAAAGAACACACATGCAATGACTTTAGTGGGTCCATATGTGGTTCATGTCAGGAACAGACATGCAATGACATTGGTTGATCCATATGTTGTTTGTGACAATAACACACATGCAATGCCATTGGCTAATCCATGTGTGGTTTGTGGAAAGAACACACATGCAATGACTCTAGTGGATCCATATGTGGTTTGTGAAAAGAACACACATGCAATGACTCTAGTGGATCCATATGTGGTTTGTGGAAAAGAACACACGTGTAATGAACACTAGAGGATCCATACGTGGTTTGTGAAAAGAGCACACATGCAATGACTCTAGTGTTGGTTTTAGTATAAGAACACAAATGCAATGACTCTAGTGGGTCCATATGTGGTTTGTGAAAAGAACACACGTGCAATGACTCTACTGGATCCATATGTGGTCTGCGGAAAGAACACACATGCAATAACCCCTGGTTGATCCAGGTGTGGTTCATGACAGGAACACACATGCAATGCACACTGGTGGATCCATATGTGGTTCTTGACAGGAACACACATGCAATAACATTGGTTGATCCATGTGTGGTTCATGACAGGAACACACTTGCAATGACATTTGTTGATCCATATGTGGTTTGTGGAAAGAACACACATGAATGAGACTGGTTGATCCCATATGTGGTCTGTGGAAAGAACACACATGCAATGACTCTGGTGGATCCATGTGTGGTTTGTGGAAAGAACACACATGCAATACCATTGGTTGATCCATGTGTGGTTTGTGAAAAGAATACACATGCAATGCCATTGGTTTATCCATGTGTGGTTTGTGGAAAGAACACACATGCAATGCTATTGGGTTATCCATATGTCGTTTGTGGAAAGAACACACATGCAATGACACTAGTTGATCCATATGTGGTTTGTGGAAAGAGCACACATGCAATGACTCTGGTGGATCCATGTGTGGTTTATGAAAAGAACACACATGGAATGACTCTAGTGGGTCCATATGTGGTTTGTGAAAAGAACACACATGCAATGACTCTAGTGGATCCATATGTGGTTTTTGGAAAGAACACACATGCAATGAACACTGGTGGATCCATATGTGGTTTGTGGAAAGAACACACATGCAATGACACTGGTTGATCCATCTGTGGTTTGTGGAAAGAACACACATGCAATGACTCTAGTGCTGGTTTTAGTATAAGAACACACATGCAATGACTCTAGTGGGTCCATATGTGGTTTATGAAAAGAACACACAGGCAATGACTCTAGTGGATCCATATGTGGTTTGTGGAAAAGAACACACATGCAATGAACACTGGTGGATTCATAAGTGGTTTGTGGAAAGAACACACATGCTGTGAACACTGGTGGATCCATATGTGATTCATGAAAAGAACACACATGCAATGCCATCGGTTGATCCATATGTGGTTTGTCAAAAGAACACACATGCAATGCCATTGGTTATATGTTGTTTGTGAAAAGAACACACATGCAATGACTCTAGTGGATCCGTATGTGGTTTTTGGAAAAGAACACACATGCAATAACCACTGGTTGATCCATGTGTGGTTCATGACAGGAACACGCATGGAATGAACACTGGTGGATCCATATGTGGTTCTTGACATGAACACACATGCAATGACATTGGTTGATCCATGTGTGGTTCATGACAAGAACACACATGCAATGACATTGGTTGATCCATATGTGGTTTGTGGAACAAACACACATGCAATGACACTGGTTGATCCATATGTGGTTTGTGGAAAGAACACACATGCAATGACTCTGTTGGATCCATGTGTGGTTTGTGGAAAGAACACACATGCAATGTCCTTGGTTGATCCATGCGTGGCTTGTGAAAAGAATACACATGCAATGACTCTAGTCGGTCCATGTGTGGTTTGTGAAAAGAACACACATGCAATGACTCTAGTGGATCCATATGAGGTTTGTGGAAAGAACACACATGCAATGACTCAAGTTGATCCATATGTGGTTTGTGAAAAGAACACACATGCAATGACACTGGTGGATCCATGTGTGGTTTCTGAAAAGAACACACATCCAATTACTCTAGTGGGTCCATATGTGGTTTGTGAAAAGAACACACGTGCAATGACTCTAGTGGATCCATATGTGGTTTGTGGAAAGAACACACATGCAATGAACACTGGTGGATCCATATGTGGTTTCTGGAAAGGACACACATGCAATGACACTGGTTGATCCATGTGTGGTTTGTACAAAGAACACACATGCAATGACTCTAGTCGGTCCATGTGTGGTTTGTGAAAAGAATACACATGCAATGACTCTAGTGGATCCATATGAGGTTTGTGGAAAGAACACACATGCAATGACTCAAGTTGATCCATATGTGGTTTGTGAAAAGAACACACATGCAATGACACTGGTTGATCCATGTGTGGTTTGTGGAAAGAACATACATGCAATGACTCTAGTGGGTCCATATGTGGTTTGTGAAAAGAACACACATGCGATGACTCTAGTGGATCCATATGTGGTTTGTGGAAAGAACAAACATGCAATGACCACTGGTTGATCCATATGTGGTTTGTGGAAAGAACACACATGCAATGACATTGGTTGCTCCATGTGTGGTCTACGGAAAAAACACACATGCAATAACCCCTGGTTGATCCATGTGTGGTTCATGACAAGAACAAACATGCAATGAACAATGGTGGATCCATATGTGGTTCCATATGTGGTTTGTGAAAAGAACACACATGCGATGACACTGGTGGATCCATATGGGGTTTGTGAAAAGAACACACATGCAATGCCATTGGTTGATCCATGTGGTTTGTGAAAAAGAACACACATGTAATGACATTGGTGGATCCATACGCCGTTTGTGGAAAGAACACACATGCAATGCCATTGGTTGATCCATGTGGTTTGTGGAAAAGAACACACATGCAATGACATTGGTGGACCCATATGTGGTTTGTGGAAAGAACACAAATGCAATGACATTGGTTGATCCATGTGTGGTTTGTGAAAAGAACACACATGCAATTACACTAGTGGATACATATGTGGTGTGTGGAAAGAACACATATGCAATTATGCTAGTGGATACATATGTGGTTTGTGGAAAGAATACACATGCAATGAAAACTAGTGGATCCAAATGTGGTTCATGACAGGAACACACATGCAATGACTCTAGTGGATACATATGTGGTTTGTGGAAAGAACACACATGCAATGAACTCTAGTGGATCTATCTTGGCATAATTTGATGTATGCCATGATGTATTTCATTGTAAAAGACACCCACTTTCCATTTTATACTACTCAGCTTTGCCCTTGGTTTTTTGATACTACCCAGTTTTGCCTCCTCTCTCTCTTTCGTAGAAGCCCAAACCTGTGCCCACTCTGTCTGCTACGCCCTGATTGGTTGTCACAGTTGTCACGCGGATCGTGCGCACCAACTGTTGTTCCTGTGTGATCCAATGAGACTCGTTGCACACGTCGTGCCCTTCAGAGGACAGCGCGAGACAACACGGACGTCTCCCTCAACGAGACTTCTATAAGAAGGAACACGATGCCATCCATGGAAAAAGTCGTCGAGTGGTCATGTCATGTTTAATCTAGTCTGCAAAGGCTACAAGTCTACTGCACGGCAACTGGTCATCCACGGCCCATAGGCTATAGCATTTTTACTACGCAGCGCGCCTGCACTCTCACTTCCAACAGGCCCCCACCACACGAACCTTCCACGCGGCAGCCGCAGCCGGAAGAGCTGCCTACCTGGGCCCTCGAGGAGGCCTAAACGTCCCCGCACTTAAAACCCAGCCTATCGGGTCCTCCATTCGCACTCATCCACTACTCTCTCTTCCCTATCTAGCAAAACCCCACAATCTTGAACGTACTTGCACGAACCTTCTCCATGAAACCAATGCATGGGGGTGAGTGTCCGGGCATCGCCGCCAGGGTGGTGCTTCACGCGGCAAATCTGGAGGAGCATCACGCGGCACAAGGCAAGGAGGACATGCAGTTCAACCCCTTGGGAGACCATGTGCTCGCCGGTGCTGACGACTTCGGAGGTGCCGATGAGGGCGTGGAGTTCGACGAACACACTCCGCTCGTGTACCCGTAGGTACATCTATTTCTACATGTTTCATATTTTTTGCTCGAGCTTAATCTATCCTGGCGTCATAAAAAATCTAGTCCTAATGATTAGATGCAACGTACGAACCGGTTCATGGAGAGATCTAGTATGTTCTGAATGAATCCACATTATTTATTTATTAATAAGTTATCAATAACACAAACGACATTAATTTAGGAGCGAGCTGGGGATATGGCCGTAATGAACTACTGAACCTGTATAGACATGTTATTGCATCAAAAGTAACTCGGAATGGTGGAAGGAATATATATTTATTATTTTGCTCATTTCGGTTTGTATTCCATACATTATAGGTGGATTCAAGTGAGATGGACTCTGACAAGGAGACTAGGGACAACAAGAGCCGCCATGTCATGAAGAAGCTCAAGAGCAGGATAATCCCTTTCCGCACTTGACTTGGGGAGCTCAGGTGCCCTTTTTGTAAGAAAGGAGTCAACCCGAGGATTGCCAGCTTGATTCCGCATGCGGTTGGCATCGGTAAAAGCCCGGCTAGTAAACACAAGTCGGCGACCAAGGCTAAGCATGCTGCTTATGGCAAATTCCCGAGGGAGTATGTCAAGACCGGCCTAGTGTCTCCTTACTTAGGAATCAACAACTTCTAGCCGACCAACCCGTCACTGTGCTGGCCCGGCCACTAATAATATTTAATTCTCTTACCATATCTAGACCCTTAAACTATGGGTATTTCTATTTTTGTACCCTTCAAAATATATTCAAGTTCATTTGTTTATGGAGTTAAAGTTCCGGTGGCATACTCTAGTTTTGCATGGATACATGGCGCCCTCGATAGATATAAGGGTTATCATGTCCGCTAGATCACAGAGGATCAATGATTAGTAGGCACGATCCGTGTGACAACTGTCTCGACCAATCAAAGTGTAGTAGCAAAGATGAGCACAGGCGCAAGAGATGGCTACAAAGAGAGGGGAAAACCAAGTAGAACTTAAAAACCAAGGGCAAAACTGAGTAGAACTTAAAAACCAAGGGCAAGAGTGACAAAGGGATTCAAATAGAAAATAGAAAATGATTTAAAAATGGAACCAAACCTCCAATGTTACGCTCGAGGGCAAAACTGAGTACAACTGAATCGCCAGGGTTAGACACGAGGGAAAAAACGCGACTCGCGGTACGCGTGTGCGGTGCACGGGGCGGTAGCGGACACGTGTGGCCGTGCACGGTGCATTAGCGTACCCGATGCACGGTAGTGCAACGAAACATCGCTTCCCTTCTCCTTTAATAGAGGCCTCCCCACTCCCACTCATCACGCACTCGCTCACTCAACCTTCTCCACTGTCCCATCACCGTCTGCAAACGCCCAACAAAACTCCAACCACACCGGCGATGGAGAAGAACGGTGTGGTGGCCATCGGTGTCTCCAAGGCCGCCGGCGAGGAGCCCCCCGTCCCTGTACAGACCCCCGTCCCCGTCCCCGCATCCACCGTAGCCACCGGCGAGGAGGCCCCGCCGGTCATGGACAGATCCCGCTCAGATGGGACCCCTATGAGGAGGTTGTCTACATAAGGCCGGAGAACCCCTACAACACCAGCATCACCGACCCATGGTTGGAGGTAACAAGGGTTTTCTCCCCTTCCCTTGTTCTTCCCCCGTTCCCATCGTTGGATGCTAGATTGTATGTTATTAGGGCTCGGCTGTTCGTATTTTTACAGTAGTTAATCCTCTTGTGTTAGATCTCGATTTTCGATGAATCCCCCTGTTTGTAGTTGGGATCAGTATTCGATTTGGTTTGAGATTTGGGGAATAATTGGGAGATCTCATTTGGTTAATTTATGCAAGAAATCAATCCCGATAATCAAAGTATCTCAATCATGTCCTTATTTTACTCTACTGTTTTTTCCAACAGGAGGATAACAGCGACCTCCGCAGCGACAATGAGTCCAAGGACACCAAGACTAAAGTCCGGCCAGTACAACAACTTCTTTGCTGGCGACGTGTACATGTGCCCCTTCTGCCCCACCAGGAGGCTCCGCGCCACGGACATCAACTTCCTCGTGAAGCATGCCGAGGATGTGAGGACCTGCGGCGAGTCCGTGAACGTCCACGGCTTCATGGCCAAGCACCAGGCGCTCGGTCTTCACCTCCGCAACCTCCAGAAGGTGGCTATCGAGGAGGGTCGCATGCCCCCGATCAGACCCAAGGCGCCCAAGGTCAAGTGGCAGGGTAGCAAGAAGTGGAGGATGCTCTAGAGGGAGGAGGCGGATGCCCTCCTAATAGAGGCCAGGAGGGGCCACTGATCAGCTACTGCTGCTATAAAGCAGCTTCTTTTGTCTTGTATGTGTTGAACCTATCAGCTGCTGCTGCTGAGCAACCTAATTGTTGAACCTCGTTAAGTATCGTACTATATAACCTATATTAGCTGTTTTATCTACATCTGCTCTGTTTACTGAATTTATTTATGGTGCTGGTTTGTTTTGCTGCTCTAGATTTACTACCAGATTGGGGAAAAACGAGGGCAAAAGGAACAATGAATGAAGAGAGAAGCTGCTCTAGATTCCCTACCTTTTTGGGGAAAAAAACACAACTGTTAACGAGAGAGGGGAAAAGGCGCTCTTAAAAAGGCCAAATAACAAAAAAACTTCCAATTTCGGCGTCAGGGTGCATGTAACGACCAAGCCTTTAACCAGACGGCACCCCCCTCTGAGCGCATGTGAGGGCTTCGGAATATCGGGAGGGCAAAAGTGAGGACAAACGAGACACACTGTTGCTATAGCTAAATCTGACAAAAAGCTGAATTTGGCTTTACCATGCAATTTGTCTAGAGCTCCATAATGTAGCTATTCTAAATCCCTAAACTATGTGGTGCGTTGAAACCTCATGCTTTTCCACCGACACGTGTGTTGCAAAGTTGCTTGATCATGCATGCTTACACAAAAGGCCTACAGAGAAACTTATAGAAGTATGGGCATACGAGTTTCATTTTGGCAAATTCTAGACAAGCTTTGTGCAATCGGCAGGCCTGATCGGCTGGGCGGCTGTCCTAGGGTGCAGGGATGCTAGGTCCATGTCTATGCTTACACTTCTTAAACTTGTTAGGAATAATAGCTGTACACTTCCTTCTGTCCTTGTGTCAGCACCGCGCACCCGCTGCGGATCGGCAACGGGATGGTGGTCTACGTGACCAGTCTCTGCCACGCCAAAGCCACGTCGCACACCCGTCCCGTCGCCTACTGGGACGGATGCCGAATTTAATCGCTAGGATTGGAAACCAACTGTGCTCTCCTGGTCAAACTTGCTACCACATGGGTATGACCGAAATATATGTAAACGCAATTTAAGCATCGCCTTCCGTCTCCTCAGCACATCACTGTGCAAAAATCCCCAACTCATTCCTTCCGCCGCCCTCCGCCACCGCAGCCACCGCAAGAACCATCGACACTGCCGCAGGCACCGCCTCCGCCGGGCCATACCACCACAACAGATCACTCCACCGCCACGCCCAGTCCCAGCCACCGCTACTGACCCTAGGCCACCGCCGCCACATTAGCTGCTGCCATGGACGCAGAGTACGGCGTGTTCAGTGACGGGAGCGACTTCACCGACGAGTACACTGTCACCGCCCATGGCACCACCAAGATGACGGTCATCCACACAAATGCGTTAGCGGAGGTCGCCAAGGCCATCGAAATGTACGAGCGGTGGCTACAAGAGCCGATGGACAGGTACAAGATCATCGGCCTTGACCTCGAGTATACCGGAGATAGGAAGAGGGCCGCGCTTTTGCAGCTATCCATGCGCAACCATTGCCTCCTATACCATGTATGTAGGGCCAAATCTGTATGCCCGGAGCTTCGCGAGTTCCTACACAGGAGGGAGATCTACTTCGCTATCTCCTCGTTCATGTCGTCAATCACGTCGATCTCCAACGTTTGTAGAGGTACCCAGATGGCGGTACAGGGAAAGCCGGCATGGCTAGACTCGCTGCTGACATCATTGACCGTGAGTACGCTGGCATGAAAGTCGAGTTCCCAAAGCACCTGCACGAGCGATGGGAGTGGAGACACCTGGATTACGATGTGATCAAGTATGCAGCCAGGGACGCGTATATCTACTACGAGATGCTCAACAAGATTTGGCGGGTGGGTGAGTGTGTTGTTTACCACTACTAGTTTCGCATTTCGTTCCTAATTTTATCTCTCCTGTATTTTATCTCACATGTATTTTCTAAGCATTATGTGTGTAAGAACCAAGCTCGTATGATCCCTGTGCTATTAGCTACTTAACCTGTATGAATTACATTCCCCCTTTTGTATGCTCAACATTCATACTTACAAATTCTGTCTGTGCCATTTGCATGCGACAGAATCCAGGACTGACATGCATAAGGTGTGATACAGTCATAAGTCATAACCAAACCCAGATTATAGCGAAGGATACGGTCATAATCAAACCCAGATTATAGTTTGGTAATACACAATAGTTCGTAATTTCTCACATAGTGTACTTCTGAAATAACATGTTTTCATAAACACAACAATCATGCACCAAAAGTCTACATCCCAGCCTGTTGGAGAAGGCAACCGATCCTAGGATGCCTTCGATCGCTTACCCCGACTTGTAGATTCATCTACACTCCGGCATCTGGGGCAAACAACCTACCTTGGTGGTGGTTCAATGATGCGATGCCTTGAACGAGATTTTACAATCTGGTGGTACAACTCGTGGCTAACATACCCGTCAATTCCAGTGTACTTCAGATTAGGTTCAGAAAGTGGCTTATCCTCCCAGTAATCATGCCCTAAATGCCTCCACGAACATCTCGGCAATTTGCCCTTCATGTCAGCGTACCACGGGTCGATGAGTTCGGAGGCAAGAGCGGCCATCCCGGTCTTGCCGCCCTTCGTCCCTGGGATCCAGTAAATTTCCTGGATGTCCACTCTGCACTCCTTTGGGATTCTAATGTTGACAGTCAGGCTTTCAAGCAGTTTAGTGTCATTCGTGATGTCAACACTAGTAAATGTTATGTGCCCTACGACCGCGATGGCCACGTAAGTTCTAGTATCTAGCTTATTCGTTCAGTCATATCGTTGATTCATATGTGCTGAACTCTCATCGGAATCCTATGTTCCTTTCGTCGAACATGTTGTGTGCACGTGCGGTTTGAACAAATCGAACCATTTAAGACTATTCTGTACAGCGGAAGCTCTGCTCGTACCTGATATTCTGGTATTTTCGTAGTGACATAGTCTTACTTTAGGTGATAGACGAGTTGTCAATTTCGATTTGCAATGGAATGCCTGCTAGGTGATATTCTATTTCCTAAAATAAAAACAAACAGATTAGACGATTTAAGGCTGTTATGCCCAGAGCTGTTTATGATCATCGTCAGGAGTTTATTCTGGGGGCTCTTCTCCTACTCCATATATTGGGTATCTTAGTAGTGACACAAGCACAATTTAGGCGATATCTGAGGAGACACTCGTATTTAGGCGATATTTTGTGTACTTTAATCTGAAGGTCCAGTTGTCAAATTGTATTTGCAATGGAATCCATGCTAGGTGATTGTACCAACTGACAACAAACTCTGCACAATATTCATGCAAAACTGATGCTGCTGGATAAGTGGTCCGAATCAGTAGTGGTGAATATCAAGGAAGAAGAAGAGACGGAAATGGAAGATAACCAGAACTGGGTGGGTGGCAACGGCGAGTGGCTGGTCCTTTTATCACAGGATGGGAGTACTTGGACTCTAAAAAATGGCTGCAGATCGTTGAGACTTACATTGCCATCTTTGGAGGGTGTCGGCATTACTGCATTCAACAACGGGTGGCCACCACCCATTTCCGAATTCGCTTGCAGGTTCAACATGGCAAAACTTGACCTCCTGAAGGTACAACTCCCACATAGACCGCGGGAGGGGGCGTCGAAGACCTGGGAGTACGACCTCTTAGCGGTGTTCGACAAGGCAATCACATTCATTAGATGCCCAGAAGACAAGGAATGGACAGTGTTGCGCGACGACTTCCTGTGGCCGGAGAAGTATGTCGACGCCATCTTCACCTACAACTACTATTCGTACAAACGGCAACGCATTTATGTGGTCACTAAACCTAGCGGCGACGTGCATGTTTGGGAGCCGTCCATTTGGGGTGATTCATGGTGTCATATAGCATGTAAAATCCCATTCAAAATTCTGCTTACTGACTGTAAGTAACACGCAGGTACTCACGCAGCCCCGCGCATCATTCCAGCTTCGGTCATCGAAGATGTAGTAGCAGATGCTGAACTTCGGACACGACGCTGGTTTCTGGCACCTCTCAGAGGTGACATCGAATAGGATGTTGAACTCATGTGGATTCATATCAGGGGAGCACTAAACAACGTTGGTGATACAATAGAACATATGGGGACACAACTTTCTTCATACCCATCGTTGCGGTGTCACGTTTTCTCGAGGTTTGCATGCCCATCCAAAGACCCAGTAGAGCAAGTCTGGAGAAGAGTCGACAATCTGAAGGGACAATCTATGTTTCTTGGGATCAACTACCCTTTCTTTGCTGGAGCCCCTGGAGCTGTTGAACCTGCAATTGCTCGGGCAGCCCTGGCTCCTGATGCTACTGCTGTTGCTGGTGATGTTGGTGGTGGTGGAGCTGACGAAGCACTAGCTGCTGCTCCTGGTGAAGCTGAAGAAATACTTGGTGATGCTACTGCTGGTGAAGCTGACGAAATCCTTAAGCTGACGAAATACCTGCTGAGGCTGCTGCTGGTGAACCTGACGAAATACCTGCTGAGGCTGCTGCTAGTGAAGCTGACGAAATACCTGCTGAGGCTGCTGCCAGAGTATAAGAAGAACATGATGGTGTTGTTGCTGAGGTGCCAGCACTTCCAGTGTTTATAGCAGACTATGTGTTTGCTACACACTCACACGCCTATCATGTTGACACTCTAGATCCGACCTGGAGCCGAATCCACGTCGAGGGAGGGGGCCTACAATTGGCTCATTAGTGGGGTCGTATGATTTGATGGAGAATGCCAGACGGCCAAACTCAGCATTCTGGTTCATTCCGACGATACCACCAGCTCCATGGACCTAGTGCTCATACTGGCAGATCCGATGAACCATTTGTCTTTATCTTTATCATTAGTTACGCTTATTTGTGTAAAGACTAAGCTATGCTTATTTGTGTAAGACTAAGTTAGGCCTAACTGCGTAATATTCAGTGAAGCCTAGCTTTTCTTTCCACGCCCATAACAACAGAATTGCAGCATAGAACATACAAAGGTAATGTGCATACTAGGCATTTTTGAAGGAAATATGCCCTGAGAGGCAATAATAAAGTTGTTATTATGTATTCCTTGTATATGATAGATGTTTATTTTGCATGCTATAATTGTATTGATAGGAAACATCAATAAATGTGTGTTTAATAAACAAAAAGGTTCCTCGTTATGCCTCTCTTAGAGACTAGCTCGTTGATTAACAAGATGATCAAAGTTTCCTGATCATGGACATTGGATGTTGTTAATAACGAGGTCACAACATTTGTGAAATGATGTGATGAACATTCATCCAAAGTATAGCATTATGATCAAAGTCATCATGTTTATATTGCTATAACATCATACGAAGTAATCTTAGTCCTTAGACCATGAGATCATGTTAATTGCTAACACCGGAAGAGTATCTTGATAACATCAAACGTCACACCGTAATAGGGTGACTATAAATGTGGGTTCAGTGCTATGAAGGTGTTATGTTGAGGCTCATGGATCAAGAGTGGAATTTGTCAATCCCGATGATGGATAGATATACTCTGGGCCCTCTCGGTGATATTACATTAAGATAGCTTGCAAGCAAGTGATGTGATCACTAGAATGTTATATCACGCGAACGAGAAAAGAGTGCATGTCGGTAACGAGATCAAACTAAGTATTTGGATACCGATGATCAAATCTCGGACATGTATTATATCATGAGACAAAGGGATTAAGTTACTAGCGTTGAAGGTTCTCAGGATCAAAAAAGTCATCGTTGAATGTGCAGGAGTCAGTATGGATCCCCAAGTTCTGCTTTTGATTATTGATTTGAGAGGGGTCTCAATCATGTCTGCATTATTCGTGAACCGTAGGGTGACACACTTAAGGGTTGCCGAACACCATTTTGTAGCACATATGTTTCATACGAAAGAATTGCAAAGCGCTGGAATCATTTCGATGGAAGCCAGAATTGTTTCGGGTGAAATTGCAGAAACTTGTTCTGCATGTGATATTGAAATGTTGCAAGGGGTTTTATGTGAATGTTTGTTAATTAAAGTAATTAACAAAATTCTGAATAAAATAAATAAAAGAGTTTTATTAAATGAGAGTTGCATTAAATTTGGTGGAAATTTAATGCATGTGAGTGGAACTTTGGGTGGAGCTTGAATTGATCTGAGTGGAGCTTCCACCACATGAATGAGGAAGAGGTGGGGGCACCCCCCTTGGCCGCTGGCCATGGGAAGGGAGGATCCCCCCTCTCCTATAAAAGCCCTCCTCTCCTCCCTCACAAAGTACACCTCCTCGTGAAGGATCTCTCTCCCCATCTAGATATATTCCCCCATGGTCTTGGATTAGCGAGATACATGTTCCCTGTGGCCTTGCGTCTGGAAGGAGTTGCTGCTTCCGCTGATTCGCTGGAGCGAGGAGGTGGAGGTTGTCCGGTGGCTTGAACGTGTGTGCGAGGACGGATGCGTTGCTGATTTGCTGCGCTAGGACTTCCACACGATCTTGAGATCGGCAAGCGTATGACTACATCATCCATGAGTTCCAACTCGTTAACAAAACTCTGTTGTCTTCGACAGTAAGTTCTCTATGGATGTATATCCACCCGTTGCTTGTATCTAGTAGATAGATCTTGGCGTATAATTCTCATCGTAGGAATTTTTTTGGTTTTTATCCTGCGGACCCAACAGTGGTATCATATCCTGATCTATGTGTAGGTGCTTTGCACGGGTAGTACACATATGTTTATATGTGGGCGATGATGATCATGTTATTGCTTCTTTCATGTATTTTGTATATTGGTGGAATAGTGGGATGAAGTGGCCCGGACCAACCTTACATGTCATCACACATGAGACCGGTTCCACGACTGACATGCAACTAGTTTTGCATAAGTGGCTGGCGGGTGTCTGTCTCTCCTACTATAGTCAATATCTGATTTACAACGAGTTGCTAATAACTTGTTTATCCTCGTTGTGGTTCCATGTTTGTAGGTAAAACCGGTTCTATCTCCGAAAACCCTAAGCCACGTAAAACTTGCAATGGATAAATTAGAGGCGTCTAGTTTAGATCGTTGCTGGGCTAGTGTCTTGATATGGTAATGTTGGAAGTAGATGTATGATAGATACTCTTACAACACACTTAACGTGTAAGTTCCATAGACCTTGGTCTTACACACAAAGGAATGATAGAGATCATACCACGATGCATATGATAGAGATCAAATGCATGGTCCATATCATCTCAGTTTACACATTAGTGTTTGCATCTTATATTGCTAGTTTGGTGCTTTTAGTAGCATTGTAAGATGATCCCTCATTTAAATATCAAGATAAAATGTGTTCTTCCTTAAGTATGCATCGTTCTATGGATCGTGTTTCGAAACATCACGTGATGATCGGGTGTACTCGACTCTACGCTTTCATACAACAGGTGTAAGACAGTTTTACACACGCGAATACTAAGGTTCTTACTTGGCAAGCCTAGCATGTACAGACATGGACTCGGAACACAGACCGAAAGGTTAAGCATGAGTCATATAGTTGATATCATGCCCATATAGATGCTCGCCTTTGAAGCTACACTGACTCACATGATGATCGGACTTGGTGTAGTGGATTTGGTTCATGTAATCACCAAAAGGACACGAGGGATGTCGTTTTTGAGTGGGAGTTCATTAGTAATTTGGATTAGTTGAACTTAATCTATCATAAACTTAGTCTAAATAAACTTTACAAATTCTATTGTAGATGGCACCACCTGCTTTTAATTTCAATGTGTTCATGGAGAAAGAGAAACTTGCTGTGAATGGTAGCAACTTCACCAACTGGGCTATGAATTTGAGGATTCTCCTCACTGCTGCACAAAAGCAATATGTGCTAGAGGCGCTGCTAGGCCCCCCACCAGCTCCTGATGCCCCTACAAGGAAAAGAATGTCTATATAACTCGTTAAGAGGACCACAACTTAGTTCATTGCGACATACTGTATGGGTTAGAGCCAGAACTTCGAAAGCGTTTCGAAAATGGCAATGCCTTTGATACCATGGGAGAATTCAAAATGATTTTCGATACCCATGCTACCGTAGAGAGTTATAATGCTTATGAAAAGTTCTTTAGCTACATGATGGAGGAGAAAAGCTCCATTAGTGAGCACGTACTCAAAATGTCTGGGTACGCTGATAAGCTTGTGTCCTTGGGAATATCGATTCCCATTGACCTAGGCATACATCGTGTTCTCCAATATCTACCACCTAGCTACAAGAGCTTCGTGATGAACTATAACATGCAGGGCATGAAGAAGTCTCTTCCTGAGCTTATGTCAATGCTTAAGACTGCAGAAGTGGAGATTAGGAAAGAACATCAAGTGTTGATGATCAATAAGACCACCGGTTTCAAGAAAGACAAGAAAGGCAAGCAGAAGGGAAAGAAGGGCGGCAAATCTGTTGCCGCACCTGAAAATAAATCCCGAGCTGGCCCTAAGTCTAATACCGAGTGCTACTATTGCAAGGGGACTGGCCATTGAAAGCGCAACTGCCCCAAGTATATGGCGGACAAGAAGTCCAGCAAGGCAAACAAAGGTATATGTGATATACATGTTATTGATGTGTACTTGACTAGTACTCGCAGTAGCACCTGGGTATTTGATACGGGATCGGTTGCTAATATATGTAACTCGATTCAGGGGCTGCGGAACAAGCGACAGCTAGCAAGGGATGAGGTCACGATGCGGGTCGGCAATGGATCAAGAGTTGATGTGATCGCTGTCGGAACGCTGCATCTCCATATGCCGTCGGGATTAGTGATAAATCTAAATAATTGTTATTTGGTGCCTGCACTGAGCATGAACATTGTATCCAGACCGTGTTTGATGCGAAGTGGTTATTCCTTTAAATCTGAAAACAATTGTTGTTCGATTTATATGAATGATATATTTTATGGTCATGCACCTGTGTTGAATGGTTTATTTCTGTTGGATCTCAATAGTAGTATTACGCATATTCATAATGTTGATGCTAAAAGGATTAAACTTGATAATGATATATCTGCATATATGTGGCACTGCCGTCTAGGTCATATTGGCGTTAAAACGCATGAAGAAACTCCATTCTGATGGACTTTTGGAATCACTTGATTTTGAATCATTCGATACATGTGAGCCATGCCTTATGGGCAAGATGACTAGAACACCGTTTTCCGGTTCAATGGAACGGGCGATAGATTTATTGGAAATCATACATACTGATGTGTGTGGACCAATGAGTGTGTCAGCGCGAGGTGGATATCGTTATTTTGTTACTTTCACGGATGATTTGAGTAGATACGGGTATATCTATTTGATGAAACATAAGTCTAAAACCTTTGAAAAGTTCAAGGAATTTTAGAATGAAGTGGAAAATCATCGTAACAGAAAGATCAAATTTCTGTGGTCCGACCATGGAGGAGAGTATCTTAGTTATGAGTTTAGCACACATATGAAAGACTGTGGAATAGTTTCACAACTCACGCCTGCCGGAACACCACAACGTAATGGTGTGTCGGAACATCGTAATCGTACTTTATTGGATATGGTTCGATCTATGATGTCTCTGACTGATTTGCCACTGTCATTTTGGGATTATGCACTGGAAACCGCTGCATTCACTTTAAATTGGGCACCATCTAAATCCATTGAAAAGACACCGTATGAATTATGGTTTGGAAACAAACCTAAGCTGTCATTTCTTAAAGTTTGGGGATGCGATGTTTATGTGAAGAAACTTCAGCCGGATAAACCGAACCCAAAGCGGAAAAATGCGTCTTCATAGGATACCCCAAGGAAATGATTGGGTATACCTTCTATCATAGATCCGAGCGAAAGGTCTTTGTTGCCAAGAATGGATCCTTTCTTGAGAAGGAGTTTCTCGCGAAAGGTGTGAGTAGTCGGAAGGTAGAACTCGAAGAGGTTATTGAACCTTCTCTTCATGAAATGGCGAGTAGCGCAGCACTGGAAATTGTTTCAGAGTTGACTTCACCTGATCAAGAGAGAGATAATGATAATGATCATGAAACTCCGAAAGAGGACACTACCGAACCTTGCAGGTCAAGCAGGACACGTGCAGCTCCTGAACTGTACGGTAATCCTGTTATGAATTTCATGATTGATGAAATAGATGACCCTGCGACGTATGAAGAAGCGGTGATGAGCCCGGATTCATACAAATGGCTAGAAGCCATGAAATCCGAGATGGAATCCATGTACGAAAACCAGGTTTGGACCTTGGTGGACTTACCACACGATCGAAAGGCTGTTGAGAATCAATGGATTTTCAAAAGAAAAACTGATGTTGATGGTAATGTGACCATCTATAAAGCTCGACTTGTCGCAAATGGGTTTCGACAAATTCAAGGAGTTGACTACGATGAGACATTCTCTCCCGTAGCGATGCTAAAGTTGGTTAGGATTATGTTAGCAATTGCTGCATATTTCAATTATGAAATATGCCAGATGGATGTCAAAACTGCGTTCCTCCATGGTAATATTGAAGAAGAGTTGTATATGATACAACCTAATGGTTTTGTCGATCCTAAGGATGCTGATAAGGTATGCAAGCTTCAGCGATCCATCTATGGACTGAAGCAAGCATCTCGGAGTTGGAATCTCTGCTTTGATGAGGTGATCAAAGAGTTTGGATTTGTCCAAACTTATGGAGAGGCTTGTATTTACAAGAAAGTGAGTGGGAGCAATGTGGCATTTCTAATATTATATTTAGATGAGATATTATTGATTGGAAATGATATAGATCTTTTAAATAGTGTTAAAAGTTATCTAAACATCAAATTTTTGATGAAGGACCTTGGTGAAGCTTCATATATATTAGGCATTAAAATCTATAAAGATAGATCAAGGCGCCTAATTGGGCTATTGCAAAGTACATACCTTGATAAGATATTAAAGAAGTTTAATATGGACGGAAGTAAGAAGGGTTTCTTACCTATGTTGCAAGGCAAGACATTGAGTAAGACTCAAAGTCTGGCTACGGCGGAAGAAAGAGAGATAATGGATAAGATCCCCTATGCCTCAGCCATAGGCTCTATAATGTACGCCATGCTATGTACAAGACTGGATGTGGCACATGCTATTAGTTTGACTAGTAGGTGCCAATCTGATCCAGGTTCAGAACACTGGATAGCGGTCAAGAATATCCTTAAGTACTTAAGAAGAACTAAGGATATGTTTCTTGTATACGAAGGTGAACAAGAGCTAGTCGCTAAGTGTTATGTCGATGTTAGCTTTGACACTGATCCAGATGACTCTAAGTCTCAATCCGGATATGTATTTCTCTTGAACGGAGCAGTAGTTAGTTGGAGGATTTCCAAACAACCTGTGGTGGCTGGATCAACGATGGAGGCGGAATATGTTGCTGCTTCAGAAGCGGCGCAGGAAGTGGTTTGGATGAAGGAATTCATAACGGAACTAGGTGTGGTTCCTAGTGCATTAGACCCAATGGTGATCTATTGGGACAACAATGGAGCCATAGCCAACGCCAAGGAACCAAGGTCTCACAAGAATTCCAAGCATATTAAGCGTCGGTTTCACTCCATCCGCGAGCATGTCAAGGATGGAGATATAAAGATTTGTAAAGTACACAAGAACCTAAATGTACCAAATTCGTTGACTAAAGTTCTCCCTAGGGCAAAACATGATCAACACTAGAACTCCATGGGTGTTAGATTTATCACTATGTGAACTAGATTATTGTCTCTAGTGCAAGTGGGAGACTGAAGGAAACATGCCCTGAGAGGCAATAATAAAGTTGTTATTATGTATTCCTTGTATATGATAGATGTTTATTTTGGATGCTATAATTGTATTGATAGGAAATGTCAATACATGTGTGTTTAATAAACAAAAAGGTTCCTAGTTATGCCTCTCTTATAGACTAGCTCGTTGATTAACAAGATGATCAAAGTTTCCTGATCATGGACATTGGATGTTGTTAATAACGAGGTCACAACATTTGTGAAATGATGTGATGAACATTCATCCGAAGTATAGCATTATGATCAAAGTCATTATGTTTATATTGCTATAACATCATACGAAGTAATCTTAGTCCTTAGACCATGAGATCATGTTAATTCCTAACACCAGAAGAGTATCTTGATAACATCAAACGTCACACCATAACAGGGTGACTATAAAGGTGGGTTCAGTGCTACGAAGGTGTTATGTTGAGGCTCATGGATCAAGAGTGGAATTTGTCAATCCCGATGATGGATAGATATACTCTGGGCCCTCTCTGTGATATTACATTAAGATAGCTTGCAAGCAAGTGATGTGATCACTAGAATATTACATCACGGGAACGAGAAAAGAGTGCATGTCAGTAACGAGATAAAACTAAGTATTTGGATACCGATAATCGAATCTCAGACATGTATTATATCATGATACAAAGGGATTAAGTTACTAGCGTTGAAGGTTCTCACGATCACAGAAGTCATCGTTGAATGTGCAGGAGTCAGTATGGATCCCCAGGTCCCGCTTCTGATTATTGATTTGAGAGGGGTCTCAATCATGTCTGCATTATTCGCGAATCGTAGGGTGACATACTTAAGGGTTGTCGAACACCATTTTGGAGCACATATGTTTCAGACGAAAGAATTGCAAAGCGCTGGAATTATTTCGATGGAAGCCATGATTGTTTCGAGTGAAATTGCAGAAACTGGTTCTGCATGTGATATTGAAATGTTGCAAGGGGTTTTATGTGAATGTTTGTTAATTAAAGTAATTAACAAAATTCTGAATAAAATAAATAGAAGAGTTTTATTAAATGAAAGTTGCATTAAATTTGGTGAAAATTTAATGCATGTGAGTGGAACTTTGGGTGGAGCTTGAATTGGTGTGAGTGGAGCTTCCACCACATGAATGAGGAAGAGGTGGGGGCACCCCCCTTGGCCGCCGGCCATGGGAGGGGAGGAGCCCCCCTCTCCTATAAAAGCCCCCCCTCTCCTCCCTCACAAAGTACACGTCCTCGTGAAGGATCTCTCTCCCTCTAGATATATTCCCCCATTATCTTGGATTAGCGAGATACATGTTCCTGATGGACTTGCGTCCGGAAGGAGTTGCTGCTTCCGCTGATTCGCTGGAGCGAGGAGGTGGAGGTTGTCCGGTGGCTTGAACGTGTGTGCGAGGACGGATGCGCTGCTGATTTGCGGCGCTAGGACTTCCACGTGATCTTGAGATCGGCAAGCGTACGAATACATCATCCACGAGTTCCAACTCGTTAACAAAACTCTGTTGTCTTCGAGGGTAAGTTCTCTGTGGATGTATATCCACCCGTTGCTGGTATCCAGTAGATAGATCTTGGCGTATAGTTCTCATCGTAGGAATTTTTTGTTTTCTATGCTACGGACCCAACAATTTTTGCTCAGGATAACAACCACTTCAAGCAAATGATACATGGTGTACGCATTTGAACGCATCACTAGAATGTGCCACCTATTGATGATTAATGACATGGATCTAGCTTTTCTGCGTGTATTTGCATTGAATCACTCATTGATTTGTTCACATATTGTTTGGCAATGGCTGATGAACTCCAGTCTCTTGGTAACTTGCTTCGTCAGCGAGCACTTGTTGATGCAATGCAAAGTATAGAACATGGTCGTCATCGTCATTCCATTTAGGTTCTCTATGTTTCGTTATCACGAAGCTACCAATTTCAAATGAAAATCTATTAAATAACATATGTGTACATTGTTAGAGTATGCTACGGCCACGGTACATACATGTTTTTCTACAATCACAAGAAGAAAACTTGATGCATTTTCACCTTGTTGGCGTTGTGTCGAACTGGGTGGATGCGGCTTTGGGGTTCGGAGAGGAAGGCGCCGTGGCTGGTGCGTGTCCGACCACGGCGACGACGAGCTCGTATTCTGGAGGAGGCCAACAGGACCAAGCATGGTCGGCATGGTAACAGATCTGTAACTACCTCGGTGAATTACGCTCTTAGTTAATGCCTGGATGATCGAAAGTGGTTAAAATAGTACGGTGGGGCCCAGGGCCACTCACGGTAGACCTTTCGGCCGTCCTAACCACTTTCAAACAACGGGACAAGAACGAGCGGCGTAATCGGCAGGCGAAGGGATCAACTACATACACAAGTGGGTATGTATGCAAGCCACATACAATAGTACATCAGAGCCATTCCATCTATAAGAAATAGAAATATTGCAACGCCATACGGCAAGATCCAAACATCCTAGATAGATATAATAATTTAGGATAGCTCCTCATACATCACACATCAGAGTATCAGGCGGAAGCGGAAAACAAGATCCGAGTACGGATAAGAAGCAAATTGGCATAAGATGCCCCATAAATAAACACATCCCGCCCACAGATCACACGGATCCCCGTTCCCGGAATCTCTACACCAAAAGATCGTTGCCAACATCATCTGTCTCTTCCACCCAGTATCCATCTTGCGGGTACACCTGTTCATCTGAATCAAACAATTTATCGAGTGAGACCCTAGGGGTACTCAGCAAGTCTTTATGCCACTAAAGGGGACACAACCCGGGGTGACGCAATTGCAGCAAAAGATACTACCTAACAATTCTATAGAGACTCGCTAACCTTCCGCCTAACCAATGATAGACGGAAGTCCGTGAATTAAGTACAATAGTTATAACAGTATATTTAACAGATCCATCCTCCTCCTCGCTTACCAACGAGGAAGCGGACGAACAACCCCCATCATCCGTTGGCAGTTTTATTAACCATTCCATGAGTATTGCACTATTTACTAGTCAAGTACTTAGTCAATTTGAAAGCGGTACTTTAGTTATACTTGTCTATGATCGAGAAACTGTGCTCCAAGTCGTCCATAACCGCGGACACGGCTTTCAGAAAGATTTACCCTGCAGGGGTGCACGAATAGCAACACACACTCGATCAACCTCGGAAAAACCAAATCAAAACCCAACGAGGCATTCACGACAAAGCAATCACAGGATTCAGAAATATTTCAGGGGGCCACCCCATTAAGCTACCCGCAACGAAGTTGGCCGGCTCCGAGACGGACCCAAGGTTTGTGTCAATGGCTATAAACGACCGGGAACCCGAAAATGTGATTGGGCTTGTCGATACCGCGAAAACATTCCACGATCCAAAACAGTACAGGTGCTCCACGCACAATCTTAAATAAAGCAGTAGCATGGCATAAGTACAGAATAGTAATAAAGCCCCAAACTAATTGTGGCCCCAGGAAATAAGAATGAATCAAGCTCTGGCTCAGGGGGGTCCATAGGCCTCCCGGATGTGGATAGTGCGAATAGTCAAGGAACAGGAATCAAGTACTCGGGGTCCTACGGGACACAAGTGAGCAGGAAAAACCAAATAGCAGATATTGCTCACCGGTGCCTCTTTCATTAGTTATCCCATTACTACTCAAGTTATGTTGTTTAGGTACCTCGTTATCCATCAGACACTCACATACCCTACTCATGCTTTTCTACGACTCGCATGGCTCAAACAACTCCTGTAGTAATGGCTCATGGGGCCGGAACAGGCTTAATGTGGTTTAAAAGTAAAGGCTATGCAGTACTTGGGATTCAATTTAATGTAACCGCGACTCAATGATGCAAGAATAAGATAGAGGCAATAGGTACTGTATGTATGCAAGCATGTGGTAGTGCTTGCCTGGCAGCTCAGTTGAAGTGAGAGATGGATCTGGGTAATACTCCTGTGATTCCTGATAATTCTCCTGCTGGGCGTCTATTCGAAGAAGAACCAAACAAACAAGGGCCAACATAAATAAAGTGCGCAAGCATATAAATTGAAATGCAACAAGCAACCAAGCATGCCATGATGAATGATGCACAATTTGCATGGCATTTAAGTAGCATGGCAAATGTGAGGTGTGGATACAAGAAATAAAGCACTTTAATATTTATTTGCCCAAGTTTTATTGTCATAAACAGTTCAGAATTTAGATGTTGACATGATGCATGCTTCCATTCAGCACAAGGACTGCATAAATAGAACGGGCTCGTTGCGCTGATCGATTTAGACATATTATTTGCCAAATTTGGAATTATAAAACAAAAGTTATTAATTAATCAAGTAAAAAAAGGGCATTTTCTTGTAATTTTAATCAACTCGAAATTTAAAGTGTGCAAAATATCTTTTGAAGGGCATATTTGAATTCCTCTCATTTTTCTGATTCCAAAACATATATTATTTGTATTATTTGGATTTGTATTTTAAAAATTATTTGAATCTGAAAAGAATTTGAATTTAAATCAATTTGAAAAGATTTGAATTAAAACAAACTCAGGGAATTACTTTTTATACCCAGGCAATTCTAGCCACGGCCACTGACGGGTGGGCCTAGGCGAACTGGGGCCACGCGCGCGAGAAACGCGTTTTGCACGCGGGTCTGGTTAGCCGCTGACGCTGACAGGCGGGGTCATCTGGCGCAGGGGCCACGTGCCAGCGAGGAGCGGACAGGGGCTGACAGGTGGGGCTGCGGCTGGAGCGCGGGTTGCGAACAGGAAAGGCCAGGGGGTTTTCTGCTAAAACACTAGGGCGACTGACAGGTGGGGTCGCTTGGAGCGCGGGTTGCAGAAGTCAAAAAGGTGGGGGGCTTTTTGCAAATCGACCGCGCGCCCGTACTGTTTATCTTCTCCCACGTCTGGCGAGGGGAATCGGCGCGCGGCGCGAGCGGGGATCGATCCTGGGACGCGGGCGTGCGCGAGGAGGGTGCCAACCGATGCGGTAGTGCTAGGGGAGCTGTCTGTGAGGAGGGCGCGGGCTAGTTAGGGCTGCTGCGGCGCGGGAAGACCTGCAGACTACGTCGACGGCGTGCACGGCGGGCGCTCGACAAAACGACCGGTGGCGCTAGACAACGACGGAGAAGGGGAGGTTGTCAGGGAGGGGAAGATGCTCACCGCGGGCTCGCTGGTGGGCTTGGATCGGCGCGAGGAGCAGCGAAGCGTCGGGGAGGCAGACGCTCCGTCGGCTAGGGTTTCGCGTCGGGCGTCGATGTTTCCGGCGATGCTGGCGCTTCTCCTTCGCAACGGCGGGTACGGGGCGAAGCAGGGGGATGTCCTCGATCTCCCAGGCCACTTCCACGACAAGCTTGACGGCCGGAACGATGAGATGGCGGCGGTAGACGGCGGTGACTGGCGGCAGGTGGGGACGACGGTGGAGAAGAAGGGGAAGGAGGGGCGCTCTGGGGCGGATCTGGGCGAGGCCAGAGAGGCGTGAGGAGGAGGGGAAAGTGGGAGGGAGAGAGAGGAGAGGCCGGTGGGCACGGCAGGATAAAGGTGGCTCGGGTGCCACCTTTTCCTCCTCCTCGAGCACGTGCTCGCCGGGCTGGGGCAGGTAGGGCATGGGGAGGCTGCCAGTAGGCCAGGGACGGCGGGGTAGTGCAGCTAGGCCCGCACGGCAGAGAGAAAAGGAGGGAAGGGGCTCGGGTGAGCTCGGGTTCGGTTAGGGCATGGCTAGGGTTAGGGTTAGGCTTAGCTAGGGTTAGGGTTAGCTGGGTGGGCCAGGGAGAGAGAGGGGTCTGGTGTCCATCAGCAGGTTAGAGAGAGAGGGAGAGGTGGCCAAGCTAGTGAGAGAGAGAGGGGGTTTAGAGTTAGGCTTAGTGTAATTTAGGTGTAAAAAGAAAATAAAGAGAAAGCTAGGTTTGAATTTTATTAGTTATTTAAATTTGATTTAGGTGATGAGGCCAAAACAAAAGGAAAGGTGAAGCTTGAACTTGCTTGAGTTAATGTGGAGGAGGAATAAGAATGAAAGAGGGAGAAAAGAAATAGATGGAAAAAGACCACATATGCTCATGCATGGAGAATTAGCAATGAGTGGAAAATGAGATGGATGAGATTATGAGGGTGGTGTAATGGTAGGAGATGATCTTCCAAAGATAGGATCCATCAAACCCAAAGGAAAAACCAAAGAAGAGAAAGGTGGTGAAGACTTGTGCATGGCCCATGCAAAAATAATAATGCCATTGAATATTTGTGAAAACAATATGTATATTATGGCATTACTCTATGCATATCCAAGGAGTGGAGATAAAACCAAGCATAAGAATTTAGAGGGTTTAATCCACCCCAAACTACATGAGCTAGAATTAAAATATCAAAGAAAAGAAAGACAAGCTCATTGTTAATGGGATGGTGGATTTATAGGGTGGTAGAAAGAAAAGTGGTGGAATGGAATAAAAGATATGCCCCCAACTCAACTTGGGCATTTAGACAATATATCAATAGCCAATTATAATATCAAGAAGCAAATACAATTAATAATGCATGTGAGAGAAGAACCAAAAGAAAAAGGGTTTTATATGATGCTCAAATGCAAGGTGGCATGATGACATGAGCATGATATAATTATGATGCAACAATAATCTATATGGAGTAGCCAATATCTTACTAGGACAAGTAGCATTCCAATTGTTAGACAATTGGGGTGCTACAAGATCTCACCCGGGAATGAATTCCCGTCTCGGTGCCGTGCCATGGGTGCGGCCATGGTGAGGGAGAGCTCCGATTCAGGATGGGGAGGAGAGCCAGGCCGAGCAGGTTCGTCCAAGTCCTAGCTCCACGTCATGGCCACGACCACAGATTGCCGCCCCGGAGGAAGAAGAAAACGCGTAAAGGATGCATGCGCCAATGCTGCAAGCCTACATGGAAGCCTACATGGCAGCCATGACGACAACGACATAACGGCGAAAGCTGACAGGGGGGCCAACTTGACGGTCATTAGCCTGATATTTTGTATTGAAACGTAAAGTTGAATTCGTGCCGAAAAAGACCCTCTGAGTATTTGGCACGTCAACTTTGGGCAACGCGGCTAATTGTAAGCAACTTGGGTACCGCGTTGCCTAGACACCCCAACTTTCGGACCGCAAAATGATATTCTATAAAGAGAGGGAGAAATCCTTTGGACGTGTCTTAGAAGCATACCCGGAATGCCCCGTGATAGATTGGCACCGGCTCGTAACCTACACTGTCAAAGGAGGATTAAAGAGGGACTCTCTAAGCTAATTATGATATCCACGGGGAAATCCTTAATGGCGGTGCTTTGTATGGGTGACTGCTCTCAGACATTGCAGTGCTTATTTAGAGGTGACCTCATTCTTGGCTCAACAAAGTGGCTTCCTACGAGCCTTGTAGTGAATATCTTATTATGGGGCTCTCTCTACACATATCATGACACAAGGAGTATGTTATCTTGATTAAACATAACAATAATACTATGCTAGTGGTGTATCCTACATCCCGAGAACGTTTTAGCCCTATTGAGTTCAACCACGCTTTCATACAATCTTGTTACTTGTTTTCTTTTACTTGTTTTAATTACTTTTCTGCAAACAACAATAAACCATTCAAACACCCTTTACTTGAGATCAAAGACAGCTTATAAGTATTCTTTGCTAGAGAATAACGAGGGACATTGTGGCGCCCCGCAAAAACCACTACTAGAAAATCGCGTTGTTTTTGTGCATTGCATCGTCATGACCGCATGCTCATGTCATCATGCCACATTGCATTTGAGCATCGTCATGTCCTCATGCATTTGTCTATCTAAAACTATTTTCGAAAAGACTGTTTTTGTTTTCGAAACGCCCCGTCTTTATTTTTAAATCAAAACCCGGGTCTCCGGATTATTTTGTTTCATCTACCGACGGTTTTCAAAAGCCCCATTTTAAATAATAAAACTTTTATTTTATTTTTGGGAGGCAGCCCGCCAGGCCCGAAAGCCCGGCCGGCCACCTCCAAGCCCTAAACTAAAACCTAGTCTATTCCTAAATCTACCCAAACCTAATCTACCCAGCTCCCTCCACCTCACCCCACCCTATTGCAGCGCGCCACATCACCTGGCCCAATCCCCCACCCACTCACCCGCTGCCACCTCACCACACACACACAGGCACACACGCACTCGCCCCCATCCCCCTCATCGCACGTCGCACCCCACGCGTTTCCTACACGCCAGCCTACCAACAACCTCCCCATCGGGATATCCGCCCGCAACCGGCACCACCACTCGGCCCCTCTCCCCTCTCGTGCCACGAATCCTCCCACCTACCCCCCCCCCCCCGCTCGCCTAGACCCCCGCGGCTCTCCCTCCCTGGCTCCTCCGTGCCCTCCCCGTCGAGGAAGCGCCGGCCGTCGGACCGCCGTCCACCGCCGCGACCTCTCCGCCCGCCTTCAGCCCCTCCTGTGCGTGCCTCGTCCCCAGCGGAGCTCCCCGCCTCGCTTTGAACCGGTGGCCGCCACTTCGCCACTTGAGCCGGGCTCGTTGCAGAGCCGCCGCGGCAGCACGGCCGCGACGCCGTGTCTCTGGCCGCCTCGCCCTCTGCCGGGCCTCTCCTGTCTCACCGTCAAGGGGGCCCTGCGCTGGATCCTGGCCCCGCCATGGCGCCGTTCCACCTCACCGAGTACGCCGCCATCTGCCTCGAGCCTACCTCCGGTCGCCTCCGTGCTCGCCAACGACCTCCAGCCGTCGCCTCGGGTCGAGCTCCTCTCGCCAGCCTCCGCCTCTTGCCGCCATCGCCTCCTCTGCTCGGCCCACATCCACCCCTCCTCGTCGCCACTGCGCGCCCCGCTCTGCGTCTCTGTCATGCCAACCACCGCGCCGCCGTTGGTGTGGAGCTCCGGCCTCGCCGCCCAGGCTCGAGCCCATCCTCTACCTCGCTTCACCGCCCGGCGCTAGTCGACCTTGCTGCCGCCAGATCCTCCTCCCCGCCTCCAGCATCGTCTTCGCCAGCCATCTGAGCTCCTCGTCCGCACCTCCCAGCTCGAGTCCACCGTCCGGTCGCGCGTCGTCGCCTCCATCTGCCTCCTGCGAGCCGTTGTCCCTGTTCGTGGCCATGATTCTGCCTCGCCGGAGCCCTGACGCGCCGCCGTCCTCTGCTACTTTAGGGTACCCGCATGTGCCTTGGTGCCTTGTTCTCCTGCCTAGCTGGTTCTGCTAGTGGTGTTACCAGATGGGGTATGCACGTGCTTCTTTGGGTGAGAGATAATAGTGGTGATGGTGTTGTATGTGTGATGTGGAACTGGTTTTCAGGTGCGGTGATGCTGTTGTCGCGAGAAGGTGTGGGGATGTTGACTCTGTTGTTTGAGACCCCCTCGATGGACTGGATCTTTTTGACAAGATCTTCTCGGACCTGAAGACGCCGAGACTGCCATGTTCTCCTTTCGGAATTCGAAGACCCCGATCCCGAAGCCGAGAACCCCGACAAGATCTTCAACGCGGATCCATACATCTTCGCCCTGGAACCCCAAGATCTCCAATCGGTATCCGAGGACGCCGAGACCCTGGACGACAAGTCTCCTTCCCGTAAGCGTTGACATCGGTACAACAAGACCTTCTTCCCGCACTGACAATCGAAGCCCGGAACCGACAAGTTCGCCCACCCGGACATCGTTCGACAAGATCTACTTCCCGGATCTGAAGACCCCAGTACCCAATCCACTCAAGTTCGCCATCGACGACAAAACCGACACCGACCAGGGCAAATCCGATGAGCCGCCGATGCCGAACCAAGTCCTTCTTCCCGGAACGCCAAGATCTACTCCGTTGTCCGAGAACGCTTCCGTCGAGACCGATCTCTGCCGAACCCTGTCAAACCCCGAACCCCTAGGAGCCCAAGTTCGCGGAACCCTAATGTGATTCCCTATCTGAGACCCCCATTATTTTTATAATATGATATTATCGGCTGTCGCATATTAAATTGTTCATCTCTCATGCATATCATAATCATGTCGGATCTTCTGCGTAGTAATAAATATTGCATCTGGTGTTTCTTCTAGTGTTTGCTTCTTCGCGGATTAGGCCGATGAGTTGATGCGAGTATCGACAAGTTCTCCGGATATGATCCGTCGGCAGTGTTTTCCCAGGCGAGCATTCTCCCTCTTTCTACCTATTTTGCATTTATAGTCTTTATTCCCTCATGTTGATCTATTGCTATCCGTGTCGCGATGCTTTAGTTTCCGAACACCAGTTATATCCCGTGCAGCCTCTATATTGCCTTGGACACCTCCTATTACCCGTGTTTGGTAGATAGCTGGCCTTGCGAGTCGTAGTTGCTTGCTCAGGTGCGATCTCGTGTTGTCGAGTACCATAGTTGTTGGATTGGTGGAGATGTTTATTGGTGGAGATGTTTACGGTGGAGATGATCATGACTTTAAATACAACTATTAAAATGCTAGATATAACTAATGCAGAGGCATCGGTGGGCAATAGATGTTATTTGGTTCTTCCACGCTCACTTGTATCCCGTAGGACCCCGAGTACTTGATACCTGTTCCTTTATTTTTCGCACTATCCACATCCGGGAGGCCTTATAGACCCCCCGGAGCCAGAGCTTGATTCATTTCTATTTCTTGGGGCGACAAAGTAGTTTGGGGCTTTATTACTATCCTGTACTTATGCCATGTTACTGCTTTATTTATGATTGTGCGTGGAGCATCTGTACTGTTTAGGATCGTGACACGTTTTCGCTGTATCGACAAGCCCAGTCACACTTTCGGGTTCCTAGTCGTTTACAACCGTCCACACAAACCCTGGGTCCGTTCCAGAGCCGGCCAACTTCGTTGCGGGTAGCTTAGTGGGGTGGCCCCCTGAAATATTTCTGAATCCTGTGATCGCTTTGTCGTGAATGCCTCGTTGGGTTTTGAGTTGGTTTTTCCGAGGTTGATCGAGTGTGTGTTGCTATTTGTGCACCCCTGCAGGGTAAAACTTTCTAAAAGCCGTGTCCGCAGTTATGGACGACTCGGAGCACAGTATCTCGATCATAGACAAGCATAACTAAAGTAGTGCTATAAATTTGACTTAATATGTGACTAGTAATCAGCTCAAGTATAACGGAATGGATATTAAAAATGCAAACAACTGGTGGATCTGGGTTGTTTTGTGACATGCTATATGCCTAGTAGTATTGCAACTCCAATGGAATGTGATAAAAGTGCCAACAACTGCTGGGTTTTGGGATTCCCCAGGACAATTATATCTGACTAGTAAATGTCCCAACTACAATGGAATGGTGATTAAAACTGCCACTACTTATGCTATCAGGACGGCCCACGCTATCTATATCTGACTAGTAAGTGCTTCAATTATAACGGAATGAATAAAACTGCCAACTATGTGAGTTTCTTGGTCCGACTTCCTCGTTTGGTCCTCGAGGGGGAATACCAGGATGGGTTTGTTTGGTGTTAGCTTCAGGTTGGATCCGAATAGGTCTTTCGTACCTCTCTCTAATAGCCGCCAGTGATACCGAGTCTCTATAGGTTGTTTAGTGCCGATGCGCTACCGCTTCAGCCCACCATACCTATGTAGGCGAGAGCCGCCGAATTCTAGCCTCGCCGTGTACTGGCCTCAGTACTGATGCTCCTATTTTTCCTTTGCCCTTTGTCGGCACCCCTTTTGTTGTAGCAGGTTTGAGATCGCCGTCGTTAGCAGGGTTACCCTTCCGGCTTGGCCTGGGCAGGGTTATGGACGCCATTGGTTATTCTTCAGGGCTCTTAGCCCCATTTGCATCTTGTCCGTAGTCGGACGCTCTATCGTTTCAAGGTGATTTGGATATTTGTATTGTATATCTATATTCTTGACTCATGGAGTCGTTGATGTATATAAATCTGTCTGTGGGTCCCATCGAGGACTGATGTGTAATGGTATTACTTCGTTTTCCACCCGCACGAAATTGCCTGGTGGGAGTCCTTGAATCGTTTCCATACGGGTTTGGCGTGAATCGCTAAAACTTGCATAGGGCCGATTTGAGGGTGTTACAGAGTGGTATCAGAGCCCAGCAGTTGCGATACCCCACAAGTCCAGCCTGTAGGATAACCTAGCTAACGGCTGAAGTAGAGTATCAAAACTATTTTTGCAAAAATCGGTTGGATAGATCTGATTAGGTCTGATTTTACTCCTTATCCCTCTGCTGTTCTCCCCTTACCTCTGCGTGTTTTGAATCTGCTCTCTTCCCTTTCTTCGAGTCCAGGAATTCTCGTGGTTGGGTTTCCGTCGTACCTTCAGGGTTTCACTTCCTCCTTTGGTAACGGTGCTTCTACATCCGGACTTCATGCTATCTGAGAGATCTTTTATCTGTGGTACCATTCTTTGTTCCTTGTTTGTGCCTTCCGATGTTTTCCGACGCGACGACATCATCTACGCCAGATCCGATACAGAGTGTGCCTGACTCCTTGTTTCTGAATCTCGTTTGTCGAGATCTTCAGTCTGTTTTCGAGAGTTGATTGCATAATTCAACTATTCGTGTACAGAGTAATGTTTTGAGTGCGGGATGGAGTCATGACCATACCAATACTCTTATCATTCGCTTTGTACATTGAATTAGAGGATCAATGCAATTTTACTCCATCCACGGAAGTTAGAGGTGGCTTTATTTGTTGATACCTCTACCTTCGCCCTTTGTCCCTGGAGTGTTCTCTCGGCCATCACTGACAACGACCTCTTGTTAGTGGTGTCGCGAGGATCTACACGAAGCGAGAGATTCAGGTCATCGGCCTTCTTCCCGGTACCATGAGGCGGATCTCGAGGGCGAGATCCATTGTTAGTGGTGTCGAATTGTGGCGCCCTGCAAAAACCACTACTAGAAAATCGCGTTGTTTTTGTGCATTGCATCGTCATGACCGCATGCTCATGTCATCATGCCACATTGCATTTGAGCATCGTCATGTCATCATGCATTTGTTTGTCTAAAACTATTTTCGAAAAGACTGTTTTTGTTTTCGAAACGCCCCGTCTTTATTTTTAAATCAAAACCTAGGTCTTCGGATTATTTTGTTTCGTCTACCGACGGTTTTCAAAAGCCCCGTTTTAAATAATAAAACTTTTATTTTATTTTTGGGAGGCAGCCCGCCAGGCCCGAAAGCCCGGCCGGCCACCTCCAAGCCCTAAACTAAACCCTAGTCTATTCCTAAATCTACCCAAACCTAATCTACCCAGCTCCCTCCACCTCACCCCACCCTATTGCAGCGCGCCACATCACCTGGCCCAATCCCCTACCCACTCACCCGCTGCCACCTCACCACACACACAGGCACACACGCACTCACCCCCATCCCCCTCATCGCACGTCGCACCCCACGCGTTTCCTACGCGCCAGCCTACCGACAACCTCCCCATCGAGATCTCCGCCCGCAACCGGCCCCACCACTCGGCCCCACTCCCCTCTCGTGCCCCGAATCCTCCCACCTACCCCCCCCCCCCCCGCTCGCCTAGACCCCCACGGCTCTCCCTCCCTGGCTCCTCCGTGCCCTCCCCGTCGAGGAAGCGCCGGCCGTCGGACCGCCGTCTGCCGCCGCGACCTCTCCGCCCGCCTTCAGCCCCTCCTGTGCATGCCTCGTCCCCAGCGGAGCTCCCCGCCTCGCTTTGAACCGGTGGCCACCGCTTCACCACTCAAGCCGGGCTCGTTGCAGAGTCGCCGCGGCAACACGGCCGCGACGCCGGGTCTTTGGCCGCCTCGCCCTTTGCCGGGCCTCTCCTGTCTCGCTGTCACGGGGGCCCTGCACCAGATCCCGGCCCCGCCATGGCGCCGTTCCACCTCACCGAGTACGCCGCCATCTGCCTCGAGCCCGCCTCCGGTTGCCTTCGTGCTCGGCAAAGACCTCCGGCAATCGCCTCGGGTCGAGCTCCTCGCGCCGGCCTACGCCTCTTGCCGCCATCGCCTCCTCTGCTCGGCCCACATCCGCCCCTCCTCGTCGCCTCTGCGCGCCCCGCTCCGCGTCTCTGTCATGCCAACCACCGCGCCGCCGGCGGTGTGGAGCTCCGGCCTCGCCGCTCGGGCTCGAGCCCGTCCACTACCTCGCTTCGCCGCCCGACACTAGTCGACCCTGCTGTCGCCAGATCCTCCTCCCCGCCTCCAGCGTCGTCTTCGCCGGCCGTCCGAGCTCCTCGTCTGCACCTCCTAGCTCGAGTCCACTGTCCGGCCGCGAGTCGTCGCCTCCATCTGCCTCCTGCGAGCCGTTGTCCCTGTTCGTGGCCATGATTCTGCCTCACCGGAGCCCCGACGCGCCGCCGTCCTCTGCTGCTTTAGGGTACCCGCATGTGCCTTGGTGCCTTGTTCTCCTGCCTAGCTGGTTCTGCTAGTGGTGTTACCAGATGGGGTATGCACGTGCTTCTTTGGGTGAGAGATAATAGTGGTGATGGTGTTGTATGTGTGATGTGGAACTGGTTTTCAGGTGCGGTGATGCTATTGTCGCGAGAAGGTGTGGGGATGTTGACTCTGTTGTTTGAGACCCCCTCGATGGACTGGATCTTTTCGACAAGATCTTCTCGGACCTGAAGACGCCGAGACCACCATGTTCTCCTTTCGGAACCCGAAGACCCCGATCCCGAAGCCGAGAACGCCGACAAGATCTTCAACGCGGATCCGTACATCTTCGCCCTGGAACCCCAAGATCTCCAATCGGTATCCGAGGACGCCGAGACCCTGGACGACAAGTCTCCTTCCCGTAAGCGTTGACATCGGTACAACAAGACCTTCTTCCCGCACCGAAAATCGAAGCCCGGAACCGACAAGTTCGCCCACCCGGACACCGTGCAACAAGATCTACTTCCCGGATCCGAAGACCCCGGTACCCGATCCACTCAAGTTCGCCATCGACGACAAAACCGACACCGACCAGGGAAAATCCGATGAGCCGCCGATGCCGAACCAAGTCCTTCTTCCCGAAACGCCAAGATCTACTCCGTTGTCCGAGAACGCTTCCGCCGAGACAGATCTCCGCCGAACCCTGTCAAACCCCGAACCCCTCGGAGCCCAAGTTCGCCGAACCCTAATGTGATTCCCTATCTGAGACCCCCATTATTTTTATAATATGATATTATCGGCTGTCGCATATTAAATTGTTCATCTCGCATGCATATCATAATCATGCCGGATCTTCTGACGTAGTAATAAATATTGCATCTGGTGTTTGTTCTAGTGTTTGCTTCTTCGCGGATTAGGCCGATGAGTTGATGCGAGTATCGACAAGTTCTTCGGATATGATCCGTCGGCAGTGTTTTCCCAGGCGAGCATTCTCCCTCTTTCTACCTATTTTGCATTTATAGTCTTTATTCCCTCATGTTGATCTATTGCTATCCGTGTCGCGATGCTTTAGTTTCCGAACACCAGTTATATCCCGTGCAGCCTCTATATTGCCTTGGACACCTCCTATTACCCGTGTTTGGTAGATAGCTGGCCTTGCGAGTCGTAGTTGCTTGCTCAGGTGCGATCTCGTGTTGTCGAGTACCACAGTTGTTGGATTGGTGGAGATGTTTATTGGTAGAGATGTTTATGGTGGAGATGATCATGACTTTAAATACAATTATTAAAATCTAGATATAACTAATGCAGAGGCATCGGTGGGCAATAGATGTTATTTGGTTCTTCTACGCTCACTTGTGTCCCGTAGGACCCCGAGTACTTGATACCTGTTCCTTGATTTTTCGCACTATCCACATCCGGGAGGCCTTATGGACCCCCCCTGAGCCAGAGCTTGATTCATTTCTATTTCTTGGGGCCACAAAGTAGTTTGGAGCTTTATTACTATCCTGTACGTATGCCATGTTACTGCTTTATTTATGATTGTGCGTGGAGCATCTGTACTGTTTAGGATCGTGACACGTTTTCGCTGTATCGACAAGCCCAGTCACACTTTCGGGTTCCCAGTCGTTTACAGCCGTCCACACAAACCCTGGGTCCGTTCCGGAGCCAGCCAACTTCGTTGCGGGTAGCTTAGTGGGGTGGCCCCCTGAAATATTTTTGAATCCTATGATCGGTTTGTCATGAATGCCTCGTTGGGTTTTGAGTTGGTTTTTCCGAGGTTGATCGAGTGTGTGTTGCTATTTGTGCACCCCTGCAGGGTAAAACTTTCTAAAAGCCGTGTCCGCGGTTATGGACGACTTGGAGCACAATATCTCGATCATAGACAAGCATAACTAAAGTAGTGCTATAAATTTGACTTAATATGTGACTAGTAATCAACTCAAGTATAACGGAATGGATATTAAAAATGCAAACAACTGGTGGATCTGGGTTGTTTTGTGACATGCTATATGCCTAGTAAGTATTGCAACTCCAATGGAATGTGATAAAAGTGCCAACAACTGCTGGGTTTTGGGATTCCCCAGGACAATTATATCTGACTAGTAAATGTCCCAACTACAATGGAATGGTGATTAAAACTGCCACTACTTATGCTATCAGGACGACCCACGCTATCTATATCTGACTAGTAAGTGCTTCAATTATAACGGAATGAATAAAACTGCCAACTGTGTGAGTTCCTTGGTCCGACTTCCTCATTTGGTCCTCGAGGGGGGAATACCAGGATGGGTTTGTTTGGTGTTAGCTTCAGGTTGGATCCGAATAGGTCTTTCTTACCCCTCTCTAATAGCCGCCAGTGATACCGAGTCTCTATAGGTTGTTTAGTGCCGATGCGCTGCCGCTTCAGCCCACCATACCTATGTAGGCGAGAGCCGCCGAATTCTAGCCTCGCCGTGTACTGACCTCAGTACTGACGCTCCTCTTTTTCCTTTGCCCTTTGTCGGCACCCCTTTTGTTGTAGCAGGTTTGAGATCGCCGTCGTTAGCAGGGTTACCCTTCCGGCTTTGCCTGGGCAGGGTTATGGACGCCATTGGTTATTCTTCAGGGCTCTTAGCCCCATTTGCATCTTGTCCGTAGTCGGACTCTCTATCGTTTCAAGGTGATTTGGATCTTTGTATTGTATATCTGTATTATTGACTCATGGAGTCGTTGATGTATATAAATCTGTCTGTGGGTCCCATCGAGAACTGATGTGTAATGGTATTACTTCGTTTTCCACCCGCATGAAAGTGCCTGGTGGGCGTCCTTGAATCGTTTCCATGCGGGTTTGGCGTGAATCGCTAAAACTTGCATAGGGCCGATTTGAGAGTGTTACAGACATAAAGACCTTTACCAATAGCTCTCTGTGGGTTCGATATCTTTACTTCGAAACTAGCTACAACTGGTATGTGCACTTGCAGTCATCACCCCTCATGTGCACGACAAATAAAATTAGGAACAAGAACATGAAGAGCATGTTTGCATAACAGGATTCTTAAAAGACATGAATAAAAAAAACACATGATAGAAATGCACGTGCAAAGTAGAGGATTGAAACACACAAGAATTATGTAAACTACGTTATTCGGTTTATATGAATAGAGAAAAAGCAGGATTTTTAATAAACATGGTCAAATGAAAGTTAAACCAGAGTAAGTATAATTAGAATGTTATTATCTCTCGTGACCTCGTTCTTGTTCTCGTTCTTCGTGCAGACGAATTTAAAAAAGAAGTCCAAGTGGATTGTTAAATTCCTATGTTTTTCCTTTGCAACTAGGATCAAAGGAAAATACTTGTGTTTTTTCTATGCCCATTCCTTTGAACCAAAAAAGTGAATAGTGCCACCATAGAAACTATATTGTTTCTACACATTTCTTTTGAACCAAACAAGCCCCAAGCATGGCAAGAACTAGACGAGTAAGGCACGCTTATAGTGAGCGAGTGGTCAATCGGATTTTTTGTAATTATATACTACCTCCGTTCTCAAAGCTTAAGTTTCAAAAAAATCAAAGTACGGAAAGTTTGATCAAACTCTTAGAAAAAATTATCAAGAACTATAATATTATATAGATATCATGTGAAAAGATGTTTCATGATATATCAAAGGATATGAATTTTATATTATAATTTTTTTTCTAAATACTTAATCAAACTTTATCTTTGGGACCGAAGGAGAGGCCACGCAGTAGAGCAGAGTATGAGAGGAACTCCGCAATACTTACGAATCACTATCCGATAGTGCAGTTTCGGAGGAGAAATAAAGAACGGCCAAACCACTAAACTGCCGACAATTGCCTCTAACGTGCATCTAATTAGTACTGGAGTTATTCGCAAAAAAAAAAGTACTGGAGTTCTAAGATAAGATGGACGCATTGGTTTGGAACTTGAACAAAAGAGATGAGCTCATTGGCTTGCAAATAAGCATAGCATCCACGCTATTCTGTTCTGTGGTAGTCGTTACATGCTGGTTTGACAATCTAGCTCTACTGAAATGTCCTGATGTGACTGCCAGATTTCCCTCTGAATGAGATAAATCATCAACAAACTACAATAAACTCAATCTTCTCTTCTCCAAAATGTTTGCCAAACTGCCCCCAGCTGCCCTGCATCTACTAGTTCCAGCGATCCTGCAAAATAAAGAACAATGTATCAGGGACGTTGACTCAACATGAAAAAAATGACTTGTATATATATAAACGAAAAACCGAAGTGCTATTACAGTCCATACATCTCACCCTCAAAAGTGAAATAGGTAATGAGTTGGAGAACACATTTACTTTATAACACAAAATTCAAATCAATATTATCATTATATTAAAAATAGCTTCATTTTTAGATTATCAGTTGGTGATAATATTTTGATTATAAAGAAAAGATAGGTCATCATTATTCATTACCACCAGGAAACATAAAGCATCCTGACAATACGAATGGACGACTCTTACTGGATCAACAAAGAAGCATCAGACATAAGAGAATATGAGATAGGGTCCTCTGAAATAGTACCCAGAGATACATAAGCAGGTAGATTGGTATTCATTCACCACTTCTAGAGGCAAATAACCTGATCATCTGTCGCTTCCATGTCATCCTTGCCTGAAAAAAATAGGTTTTCTCTGTCAAGCTACAGGAACTTGCATAACTGACAGAATGCCAACCCAGAACAATTTGTAAATATAAACTGTGTGTTGTTATAAGAATGTGACAGCGGACAAGACTGAGTACATAGAACAGGTTATCAAGAATTCAGAAAAGCTCACCTCACATAGCTTGACACTGATCAGAGGAACAAATTCATAAAAGCCAAAAATTGGGTGGTCAGTTCAATAAAGAAGTGGATATAAGAGCCATTAAATGAAAACACCATCCCTAAGGTATCTTCTGAACCAAACTAAATACATTTAGAACATCTGATCCAAATTTCAAATTCACAGAAACTAAATAGCTGTATGCTTGTTTAGACATTGTCCTCAACTGCAACAGGTTACCAAAGAAGACTGATGCTAGCTACTTAAGATATACATTACGTGCCAAAAGATTTAAGTAACATATACTACATAGAGTTTTATGAACGTAGTACTTGTGCGAGTACACATTATTTCATCTTCACAGAAATGTATCACTGTGATCACCTAATCTGAGATGATTCGACAAATAATGGTAGCATGCTGAAAAAGAATTACCAATCACAAATTTCATCCATTTGTATGTTTTCACATTATAATAAACAATCCTGTCCAAGGTTCCAAGCACAAAATAACTCGAGCAATGCACCAGTACAACTGAAAGTAAGGAGATTTGAGAAGCAGTTACAACAAGCAGGTGATTACCTGCGGTGGGGATCCGACTTGCTCCAAGCCACGGTGGAAGCACACATGGTACAAAAGAAAGGTACTTGTCTTGAAGCCGAGAGGCCTTGATCACCTTCCCATTGTGCATGTCCACGACGACGACGTGATCGCCAACCTTGAGATGCACGGCACTGGCGTTAAGCGGGTCGAGGACTGCAATCTGTGGCGCCGCCGAGTTCTGCTGCAGCGGATAGCCTCCATTCGCCAAAACCTCCTTGAGCTCCAACTGCTTCTCCAGGGTCCAGCCGCTGCCCTCGTCGTCGAGCGCGAACGAGCTGAGCAGAAATGGCCCGCCCGGAGTCAGCTCAGCATACCGCAGCCTCCCCTCGCTCACCCCAACCCGCCGGTACTTGGCCACCTCCTGCATGAACTTGACATTTTCCTCGGCCTTCCTGAAATCTCCACTCTCTGCAGGTGCGCGCGCGGGCAACACGCTGCCTCTGGGAAGCTCGATGCAGCAGATCTCCGGCCGTTCGTCAAATGGATCCACGGAGAAGGCGCCCAACGTCAAGTCGACCCACCACAGCCGGCCGCCGAAGGCAACCGTCTCTTGGTTCACCGCCATCGGCCGCGGGAGACGTGATCGGCATGGTCTGCTCATCCTCACCGTCCTCCACTCTCCTTCGTCTGAGAGAAACCGCTCAAGGGCGGCGCCGTGGCAGACGAGGTCGGCTACGGCAAACCTGTCAGGCGGCCCGTGCCCGTGCGCGCCATCAGCTTGGGTGAGGAGACCCATGTGGTTGAATAAAAGGGTTCTCCTTGAGCCGCCGATGTCCGGCAGGCGGAGCATCTGGCCGCTGAGAGGGTTGCAGACGAAGCGCTCGATTTCCACGTCCTTGGACAGATCCCAGGAGTTGCAGGGAGCCTCCGCGCGGAGATCGCAGTAGTTGAGGAGGAGGAGACCGTCGCCGCTGGCCGCTCGAACGTCGCCGCCGAGGATTTGGACGACGTTGCTTTCAGGTGCGGGGCATTCCCTGGGGCTGAGGAGGTGCGCCGGCGCGGAGATGCTGGAGACGCCTGGAGGCTCGACGGGGCGGAAGCACGCGCCTGGGGCCGACGATGATCTGTTGACCAGCGAGGTAGAGTCAATGATGGCCCATGGTGGGTGCGAGGAGGCGGCGGTGGAGAGGGAGCGGCGGAGGTTGTCGGAGACGGCGGCGGAGAGGCCTAGGAGGCGCCGGAGAGACATGGCGGTGGACGGTGGGACTGTAGTCTTGTTTGGCTCTGTAGATTCCTTTTTGTTGTGGTCAAACCACTATACACTGCCAGACCTGGCACGAGCTGTGTAGCACGCAGCTGCTACTATAGACGCAAAAGATTGCCTGCCAATACACCAAAAATAAAGTTCGGATTTCGAATTCAAAAACAAGACTACAAGCTTTTTGTCAAAACAACTGCTGTGCAGAAATAAGAGCTATCTCCAGTCGGGGCCGTTTTGTCTGGCGCCCAGAGGCCGAACCCAATCCACACGAGACTAGCGGGGACGCCGGATGTCGCGTTTCTGACGGGAAGGAGCGAGAAAGAAGACGCGCGAAACGGCTAGTCGTCGCGGTCACTCCTGTCAGCGTCAGCGTGTTCGGTCCATCTTTCTCCTCGCCTGCGCCCCAGTACTGGCGATGCTGCTCGCCGATCAGCCTTTCGTAGGTGAGCAGCCGATGCGTCCTGTGAAACAATGAGATTGGGCAAATAACCTTGACCCAGACTGGTGGCCTGGATCAGTTTATATAATAGTATTAATAGAGTTTCATTACAATGACACTTATATATAGGACTGCTACTCCTTATCGTATACAGAGTCTAACACCCTCCCTCAATCTCAACCTCTCTTAAGATTCAGAAGATCGAGATTGCGCCTACAACCTACAAACTGCGTCTTTGCAACACGTTCTCTGACAAAGTGATAGTCAACTTCAATGTGTTACATTCGGGTATGGAGTACCGGATTAGATGAAAGGTATGTAGCACCGATGTTGTCACACCAAAGGACTGGAGGATGATCTTGAGAGACTTCCAACTCTCTCAATAAGGACTGCACCCATATGAGCTCAGCTGTGACATTAACAACCGCCTTATATTCAGCTTCAGTATTGTTGCGAGATATTGTAGCTTGTTTGCGAGCATTCTAGAAGGCTCAGATCAAGTTAGGACCAAAGAATACTGCATAGCCCCCGTGGATCGCCTGTCATCCGGACTGCCAGCCTAATTCGCATCCGAGAAGGCTCAGAGCTCACAAGACGATGCAAGCTGGAGAAGCAAACCATATGAGGTAGTGAGACAGATGTAGCACAGAATACGCTTCACAGCTGACCAATGAGATGTCTTGGGCACATGAAGATACTGACACACATGGTTGACTGCATAAGAGACATCTGGCCTGGTGATAGTGAGGTATTACAGACCACCAATGAGACTGCGGTACTCAGTATCATCATCAGGCGAAAGAGGATCTCCATCAAGAGCAGACAACCGATCAGTAGTAGACATAGGAGTGGTAGCATGTTTGCACTTTAACATACCAAGTCTAGAGAATACTTGTTCTGAGTGAGAGTCAACCCAGCAGAAGACCATGAGACCTCCAGACCAAGGAAGTAGTGCAGGTGTGACACCCCAAATCTCTTAATCAAGATTATCAAGTTCTAATCACCCAGTTTAGGGTTAACAAGAACTTTTATTAAGAAAATGAATATGAATGCATGTGTGTTTGTATTAGTGTAGAATTGAGTGTATATGTCATGCTTGATTGTTCTAAATGTTGTGAAATGGTTTAAAGGTGAATGCCACATCATCTAGACCATTTATAAACAAAATCCAAAGAGAAAGAAATCAAATAAGAATAAATAATGCAAATGGTCATTTTGACAAAACTAAACCACTAGGCCACTTTAGGTGTTCCTAGGAGAAGATTTCCAACAGAAACAATTCTACTTCTTTTCGTCCCTTGCTAGACCAAGTAAAAGTGTATCAAGGCCCACTTTACAAACTTATAAAAACATCTAGCCAATCAATTTAAAGGACATTTGAAAATTGAATTAAGTGTATGTGTTAAAGATCACATTTTTTTCAAAAACCTACCAAATAAATTCACCTTGACCTCTCCAAGCAAACCTAGTATATCAAGCTTAATTCAAGTTCACTCAAAAAATTTGAATTAAAAATTCTAAAGTTTCATTCATGCGGACATTAACATAAACACTTGGCATGCACAGAATAATATCTAGCCTAACTTCACTATTTAAACAATAATTAAATGACCAATTGATCTCCCTCTTAACCCCCTTGTCCCCCTGAGTGTCTAACAGCAGCAGACAAGCCCCCCTTCGCCGTGGAGAACAGTGGAGCGCCGCCCATTTGTGATCGTCGCCGGCCGACCAAGGCCAGCTCGCTCCAGACAGGCTCGCGCCCATCCAGCGTGTCCAGTAGTATCGCCGCAGCCTACCGCCACCCCCTATCCAGCCCACGATCACAGACCGGCCGTGGACCACCCTAGTCGCACTACACACCGTCTATTTGCGTCGTGTCCAGAGCGCGCCAGTGCGCCGTGCCCGACCAGCCCCACCAGCTCGCGCCTTGCCCTCACCACGCACGCGTAGCCTCGCCATGATCACGCCACCCCGGCAGACACCCCATTCGCCGCCGCAAACACCACTGCCTCTGCTCAGAGCGCCGCACGTGCCAGAGCAAACCACGCCGCCCCACGCCGCGCTTTTAAGTCCGTGAGAACCGCAGGAGGCACCGCACCATCCTACGCCCGTGCCCATGCTGTTAGCCGCCTGTAGCGACGCCACCGTCGAGCTCACCGCCGTACCGCTCGGTCCCCTCGCCGAGCTATAAAAGGAGGCCACCCCCGCCTCCATTCCTCACACCATTCGACTCCCCACTTCTCCCCGGAGTAAGGCGAGCACCACCACGCCGGAATTTCACCGGAGTTCGCCGCTGCTAGAGGAGAAGGGCGCCAGCGATTCCGACCACCCGAGCCCTGCCGTGACCGCGTCTCGTCTCGCCGTCGTCTACCAAGTCGTTTGCTCCTGTCGCCGACCCTAGCTGGAGCCCAGATGAACCCCGAGAGACCCGCACTGCCGCGCTAGGTCTGATTCCTCACCGGAGCTGTTCGTCGTGGACGACGACCCTCAGCCGTCGATCTGGCTTCTAATCGTAGGGCTCAGGTTAAACGATATCGCTTCGCGTCGTTAGTCTCACTGACGAGTGGACCCCCTCTGTCAGTCGCGTGCTGCGCTGTGCTGTGCAGTTGGGCCGGCCCGTTTAACGTTCCCGCCTAGGCCTGGAAATTCAAATATTGATTTTCCAATTTAGTTGAAATCCTATTCTGTCCCTATATTCAAAAGTCAATTCAGAGAGTTTCACTTAACCAAATTGCATGATTGAAATTTTGCTAGAAAGTTAATTAAAATATCTATCCAATCCCGTTGGATTTAACTCATTTGGAATTAGGGATAATCTTTAGAAAAAATAACAAGACAGAGACTTTTGCAAATTAAAACATTTTTCAAAATTCAACCATAATAGCTTTTGAGTTGATTCCAACTCTCAAAAATCACATTTGATAATATCTATCTAAATATGTAAAAATATCTAGGTTTGCATGTAGTGACATTGGACTAGTACCAAAATAATGCTATTAGGGCATTTCTAGTCGCTTTAAATCTATTAAATAATATTCTTAAACTTTATAAAATGTGACCAATCCTTTTAAATCACATTCCCATGTATTAGAATATGTGGTAATGACATGTGTCCACATGATCCCATATTTTAATTGGAGAATATTAAATCTTAATAAATTTCAATGAGTAGAAATTACTTTTCTCAAATAAACTGAATAGAACTAGTCATTTATTGCATGTGATGATTGTGATGATGCTAGATCATCAAGTGTGAGCCTTAGTGTGATAAATAGACTTAGTTAAGTATTGTTTGGTGACTGTGTACCTCGTATTAATTTATAGACGATAGTACCGACCAAGGATATGAGGAGGAGGAGTTATACCCCGAAGAAGAGGAGGAAAACTTCAATCACTGCACCAATCATGGAAAGCTAGAACTAAGCAAGTTAACACTTTCCCCTTAACTTAAGCAAATGCTTTAGGCATGCTTTGGTTATGTACCTTTGATTATATCCATCCCAAGTTTTATTTGCAAGTTTTACTCTTTTACTTGACCAAAGTTCTTTACCTTTTTGTTAATGCTTTGTGAGGATTTTGGAAAGATAGTATAGATAGCATAAAGAGTATAAAACTAGGCCTATACTAGATGTCATTCTATGGCATGAGATTGAGATTAACATCCCTCATTAGTGAACACTCTTAACTTAGTGGCTAGTGCTAAGCATAAAACTTGATCACTTTAGATGGGAATACTTGGTTGAAATGATTATGAAAACCTTGGAATGATGCTTCATTCTATTGAAATGTTTTGACATGTGTTGAGAAACACAAATGGATTTGATGATGAAAATGTTGAGGCATGAGCCTTAGCCCTTTATAAAACTGATGGTTGGGTTCAGATGCGATACAATTCCAATTTTACCGTACAACCACAATACCTGAATTGGGTAAGGCTTAGCCGAAAGTTTATATGCATTTGTATGGGTTCCCTCTCGGAGGAGGTTTGAGCTGAGGCTACCTCTTGATGATGTCCACCTATGAAGTGCCCAGGATGGCAGATGGCCATGGCTGGAAGGCCAAGCTCATAGGGAAGATGCTTATACTAGAGTGTGTAAAGGAAAGGTTATGATTGATTATCCACATACTAAGTATGATGATTCAGGGTTATCCCTGACGGATGTATCGAATTTTGTGGTGAAAGTGTACCACCTCTGCAGAGTGTCAAACTATTCGAAGAGCCGTGTCCATGGTCATGGACAGTTGGAGTGGCCATACTGTTCCGTCGTTAGATGTTTTCAAAATGACTTATGAAGTGATCTATGTTTTTGACTTGACCACAACAGGGTTGTGAATATGAAAACTAGGTTCCCCACTTAAAGTGATTTAGAATCTTTACTTAGTTTTCTTTACTTCTGAACTTAGTTTAGATAAATCTGGCTTTTTGCAAATAAACTTAGAGCTTAGGATTCCTACTAGAACTACTTTACTTGTTAGTGATAGTTTGCGAGTACTTAAAGAGTACTCATGGCTTTGTCCTGGCTATTCCCGTGGCCAGACTATGAGGAGGACTATTAGGAAGATGAATAGCAGGATGGCTATGATAACTAGGATCATCTCCCATCGTCAACATTGCCTGCATGTGACACTGAAGATGGAGTACACTACTACGCTTATTATTCCGCTGCTTGTTTGTATTAAGACTGGATCATGAGATCCTTTATTTGTGTAAGACCTTATTATGGTTTGTAATGGATGATGTACTGTGATATACAATCTGTTATGTCTCGCAAAAATGGTAATCATGGGATTGCGATGTATGGCATAACAGGCATCTGGGATTAAAAATCCGGGTGTTGACAGCAGGGCACCTAAGTCCTTGTCAGCAAAATCACCACTCAGTGTAGACAAGAGACGACCAACAGCAGCATCAGAGGAGCTGATGAGGATGATATCATCAACATAAACTAGCAGATACATCGTGACCTTAGGACGCTGAAGAAGAAATAAGGACGTGTCAGCAGTATATGGAACAAACCCATGAGCCCGAAGGACAGAGCCAAGACGTGCATGCCACACACGAGGAGCTTGCTTAAGTCCATACAGTCTTAACAAGGCGGCAGAGATGCTGAGGACGTGCAAGATCAACAAAACCTAGGGGCTGACGCATATAAACCTCCGCCTCCAGAACTTCATGCAGAAAGGCATTTTGCACATCAAGCTGACAAAGAGACCATCCTCGAGTAACATCCAAAGAGAGCAGCAAATGAATGGTAGTATTCTTGACAACTAGGCTGAACATGTCTTCATAATCAAGACCATACATCTATTTGAAGCCTTTAGCAACTAATTGTGCCTTGTAGCATTCAGTAGAACCGTCAGCATGCTTATTAACCTTGAAGACCTACTTGGAATCAATAATATTGACACTAGAAATAGGAGGGAGTTGCCAAGTATCATTCTTCAGAAGTGCCTAAAATTCTTGCTCCATCGCAGCACACCAGTGAGGAATACCAAGAGCAGCATGAAAGTGTCAGGGCTCAGCTATGGGATCAGCAACAGCATGGGCCACGGAAGCAGAAATCCACGTAATGGTCCCATCTGTGCACTTCTTCAGACGATTGTGTGTGCGAGGGCGAAGAGCCACAACAGTAGGTAGTGTTGGTGGCGACGAGCCAGACGTAGGTGACGGAGGCGACGCTGAGTCGGGCACAGGTGATGCCGAGGTCGGCGATGCTGGGCCGGACGAGGAGGCCCTTGGCAATGGGGAGCCAGGCGGTGCCGGCCCGATCAAAGATGGCCTTCTAGGAGCCGGAACAGAGGCGGCCGACGTGGACGCTAGGCCGGGCGAGGCCGCCGCAGGTGGGGCTGCAGCGGGCGTAGCAGCCGCGGGCGAGGTAGCAGCAGACTAGGCAAACAATGAGATTGGGCAAACAACCTTCACCCAGACTGCTATTTTTTTTTGAATAAAACACACACCAAATTCAGACTTTAGGGTTTACACGTGTTACAGGAATGCCAAGACCACCAGGTGGCTCCACGAGCCAAAGGTGTCTACCTACTGGCAGAGAGGTCGCATATCTTGCCAGATTATGAGCTTCTGTGTTAAACTCTCTCTTCTCATGAGTGAAAGTAACATCTCCTTGCAGTTGGGCTCTTTGCTTCGTCTCCAACATGATACTACCGAAGATGCCAATATTCTCTTCTTTCAAGCCCTTAACAACTTCCAGACAATCCGACGCCACCAGAATCGGCCCCAAGAGAGCATCATCGCCGCATCGATAGCTTCTCGGCACACAAGGGCTTCAAGAGTTCCTGGGTGCGTGATACCGCCATAGACCATCGCCGACGCTCCCAGGAATAAACCTTCTCGCGATCGGCAAATGACCCCCACTGCCCCTTTTGCCTCTGACTTTGCCACTGCAGCATCTGCATTCACCTTCGCCTGCCCCTCAGGGGGAGCGATCCACTTCTTCATGCGACTAGGAGACGGGGCAGCGCTTCTCCTCTCCCTCGGCAACTCCCTGCTTTCGCCCAAGTCTGCTAGAAAACGATTGACAAAACCAACTGTTGCCATCGGGCTCTGAAACACCTCCTCATGGATGAGCTTACGTCTGGCATGCCATATAGCCCAGAGCGTGACAATCATCCTTGTCAGGTCTTCCTTCTTCATAGTCTCAAGCATCCCAAAAATCCACAGCCTAGCTGATGATTCTGCGGAGAGCGATATGTGTTCCGTTATGTCCGACTCTGTCAAAGCCCAGACACACCGTGCTAGATTGCACTCGATCAGAGAATGGCGCCACGAATCTTCCTGACCGCAGACTGTGCATGCCGCCGACACCGCCATGTGCCGGTGGTGTCATAGGTCTCCCGTTGGTAGAGATTGCTTCGCCGATCTCCAGAGAAATATGCGCACTTTAGATGGTACATCAACCTTCCAGAGCTTCGACCAGGATTTATCTGCCGCCTCCACACCTGACGAAGACGACCTCTGCTCGAGCCAGTCCTCACGGACACACTTCGTAGCCGCTAAAGCTCTGTAACACGATTGCACTATGAAGATCCCATTCCTCTCAAAGTGCTAAGCCCAGAAATCCTCCTATACACGATGGCTGATCGGTATATTGCGGATCACTTCATAGTCCATCGGAAGAAAGAACTCAGACAACTTTCCTTCATTCCACTCTGCTGCCACATGATTGATGTAGTCACTCACAAATCTTGGGGCGTCGTCCTTCTGCGGTGCGACCGGGCGCAGCCTCTCGTCACGTGGCAACCAATTATCTGTCCACGCATCAGTGGTGAGGTCGTCACCAATTCTCTTTATCAAACCAATCTTTAGGGCCTCCCTGCCTTCTAAAATCGATCTCCATATTTGGGACGGATGAGAACCCAGCTCCGCTGTAAGAATATCCCCTTCGGGAAATACACTGCCTTCAAGATCCTCGCACTCAGTGATTCTGGCACTTGTAGAATCTTCCAAGCTTGCCTTGCTAGCAGCGCATGATTGAAAAGCTCGATGTCTCGAAAGCCCAGGCCTCCCGCACCCTTGGGTTGCACCATTTGCTTCCACGACACCTAGCTAGCTCGTCTCTTCCCTTCTTTACTCCCCCACCAGAACTTCCGTAGGAGAGAATTGATGTGCTCGCATAGGCCTCTGGGTAGTTTGAAGCAGGACATAGAGAAGGTTGGTACCGCCTGTGCAACTGACTTGATCAAAATTTCCTTGCCTCCAACGGATAAGAGTTGTTCTAGCCAGCCCAAAACCTTTTTCCACACCTTGTCCCTCAAATATTTGAAGGCTCCGCTCTTGGATTTACCTACGTCCGATGGCATACCAAGATATTTCTCATTTAGAGTCTCCTTTTGAACTTCTAGTTCTTCTTTTATTCCTTCCTTCGCACTCGCTGGAGCCTTTGCTGAAAAAGATTGAGGACTTGTCCATATTGATTCTTTGGCCCGACGCGTTGAAATACTCCGTCAGTAGACTTTTTAACTCCACTGCACCCTCCCTAGATGCTTCAAAGAATAATAGGCTATCATCATCAAAGAGTAGATGGTTGATAGCCGGAGCTGACGATGCCACCTTAACCCCTGCGAGCGCTGATGATTGATCTCTGTATTTGAGGAGGCACGAAAGGCCCTCTGCTGCCAGTAGAAACAAATAAGGTGAAATAGGGTCCCCCTGTCGAATGCCGCAAGAGGGGTAAAACTCCTCCTATGGTGACCCATTAAAGAGCACCGAGAAGGAAACTGTCGAAATGAGTCTCATCACCAGATCCACCCACCCCGAGCTGAAACCAAGCTTCAGCATGATGGCATGTAAATAACTCCATTCCACTCTGTTGTACGCCTTCCTCATGTCTAGCTTTAGTGCAGCAAATCTATGCTTCTTTGCTTTATTTCGCTTCATAAAATGCAAACACTCATAAGCTGTGATGATATTATCAGTAATAAGTCTGCCTGGGACAAAGGCTGACTGTTCTTCCGATACAACCTCAGGTAGAATCTTCTTCAACCTGTTCGCAGCCACTTTTGATGCAATTTTGTAGATTACATTGCAAAGACTAATGGGGCAAAACTGTCCGAGCTCTGTCGGGCTGGTGATCTTGGGAATCATGACAATGAAAGTTCTATTTACTACTGCGGGATCTTCCTCCCCTGAGAGCACCCTAAGCACAGCTTTCATCACCTCCGCACCACACAAATCCCAATTGCGCTGGAAAAAGTGGGTTGGGAAACCGTCAGGGCCTGGCGCCTTCGTGGGGTACATCTCGAAGAGCGCTTCTTTCACTTCCTTCACATCAAACAGCGCCCCTAGCATCGCATTCATCTCAGGTTTGTGTTCAGAACGACCTCCATACCTTGTACACCCTCAGATGAATAAAGATCTTGATAGAACTGGCTGGCCATGCTGCCTAGCTCTTCCTCTCGCGTCTCAAGAGTACCATGACTCCGTTTCAGCTCCTTCACCTTATTTTTCTTTCTTCTTTGACTAGCTCTCAAATGGAAGAAATAGGTATTTTTGTCACCCGCTGCTAACCACTGTACACGTGAACGCTGTTTCCACATGATCTCCTCCTGGTCAAGCAGCTCAACAAGCTCAAAACCACACCTTCCTCACGCTCACTTGGCCCATCTCGGTCTGGTAAGCCCCACAGAATTTCTAGCTCTCTTTGGAGCTTATGAATTTGGGCCTGAATGTTGCCGAAAGAGGTTTTGGCCCACCATGACATATCTCCTGAGAGTGATTTTAGCTTACCATGCAAGTCCTCCATCGTATCACACTGTCCTCCTGCAAGCCACTGGTTCGAAACAAGGGCAGGAAAATCTTTATGGCTTTCCCATGCTACCTCGTAGCGAAACGGCGGCCTACCTCCTTGCGGCTGCCCTCCAGGGTCAGGAAAACTTGACAAAAGGATTGGCAGGTGGTCGGATGATCCAAACCCAGCAAGCTTCACCATACACAATGGTCAGACGCCATGGCTCTTTCCCCTGTAATAATTGAATCAATATGATATAGCGAGTAGGGTAACACTTCCAACTTTATTTCATTGTTCCAGAAAACACCTAGCCCTCCACTACGACTAGAGCTGCTTATTGCAAAACTATTATCAAGGCCTACAGAACGAGCTAAACCTTCGACCCTCTCTTTTGATAACTGAGTCTACAAAACACATAAAATATCTGGAGAGTGGCGCCTCGCTGTCTTGCGAAGCTCTCGTACTATCGCTGCCCCTCCGCACTCGCGATAGTTCAAACTCAAAATTCTCATTTCTGCTGGTGGCCCTCCGTAGCGGGAGCCGCCTTCTCAGAATTCGCCTGCCTGTCCTTTGGTGTCAACTTCTTCTTCGGACATCTCACTTCCCTCGCCGATGGGGGAGGCCGAGGGGTGCCCGATCTGGGGACATAGTACTTGTCTTGCTCACCCGAAAAATCTAGCTGCTTCCGATCCGAGCTCTCTGTCTCAGGCGTCGTAACTGCCTCCACAACCCTGGGATCTTTCCATTGCAGCAGCAGGGGTGCTTCGGTCACTTTTCCTTCCACTCCCTGTTTCCCTGGGCTCTGCAACCTCGCCACAGTCGACGAGCGTTTGCGATTGTCCACAGGTACAAAATCAGCTCCACGTCCACGTCCACCCCCATGAGCACCACGGCCTCCTCCTCTATCCGCACGACCCACACCCTGGCCAGCTCCATGAACACCTCCTCGACCTCCCTGCTCCTCGCGCCCAGCTGGGCGTCCATTCCCACCACCGTATAACTTGCCGCGGTTCCATGGGGTATCCGCTAACAGCCATTTTCCGAAGCGAACTGCATCAGGTGTGTACTCACCTGTCCCACATTCCTCCTGTTCGTGGCCAAGGAAGCCACAAACTCCACAAAACTTTCCCATTCACTCGCTTCCCCCTCTGGCTTGAAGGACACGAAGCGAGTGAGGCACTTCCTCACATCAAGCCATACCCTTACTCTGACAAAGTCTTCCGCTTCAAAACCAGTTCCATTCATGTCAACCACAATCACCTCGCTGATGCTCCCTGCTACCCCAATGATGAGTGGCTTTCTGGGGAAAAGCTCGGGAACATCGTATAAACGAACCCACATGCATGGATTCTGTCCAGCTCCACCGCCAACGCACGCCGGCTACCATCAAACTTCTCAATCAGGAGCCCATGATTGCGGAAAATCCAAGGACCTTGCTCTGTTATCTTCTTCCAGTCCCCTAGGCAACTAGCCTGAACCAAGAACCTGTTCTCCTCTAAGTCCCGAAACGATACCTCGTGAGCCGACGCCCAAACGAACCGCATCGTCTTTTTTAGGGAGCTTGCGCTGAAAGTCTTCGTAGTCAAATCCCACATCACCGCCATCCACTTGACATCCTCCTTCAGCGCTTCCACCTCACTCTTTGCAACGAACAAGCCCTCCACATCCTCTCCATTGGTCTGCAGGCTACACAGCAGATCCTCCAGCGTTGGCTCTGACGTGGCCTCCACCACCGGAGCACTCGATTCACCCTTCTCTGATGCCACTGCCATCTGATCCGATCTACAACCGGCCAATGCGATCGCCTACCAAGGCCGGGTAGCCGAGTGAGCCGCCCCCTTAATCAGCCTGAGCAAGGATCTTACGGGAGAGCAGCAGATCGATCACAATCACATGGAAAACTCAACACCTATCACTAGTGATATGGAGATCGCCGTTGGGAGAGAAACCCTAGTTGCCAGAGACGACACCAGGGGACAAGTATTTTTTTGCTTCATCTACCCAGACTGCTGGTGTTATGGGGTAACCCCGTGGGTGGCCCGATCTTCACGGATCTCATGGTCAAATCGATGGGAAAGTGAGGGGAAAGGGAGAAGGTAGAGGAAGCGGACGCACACCTCGCGAAGAACATGATGAACACACGCAAAACTCACACGATACAAGGCCGATTGCTCCCGCTGGTGGCCACCGGTCCGATAGAATCCTTGCAAGGAGAGATCGGTCAACGTGCTCCATCGATCCCACATGGAGAGGGAAGAACACCTTCAAGAGGATCTTGACGTCTTGGCAAAGGGACACCGATACCAAGACCTTGTACAATGAGGGAGGCATGATGCAAACTCCAAAGAGGTGGTGATGATAGTCGATCCCCTTTGGTAGAAGGGGATGAGGCAAAACTAGAGATTCCACAAAGGGGGTTCTCTTTAGTCTATCATCTATGCCTAGGGTTACATGAGGGGGTGGGGGCACTATATATAGGCCAGCCACTAGTTCAAGGGTACTTTAGGAATAAAAGGGGAAAGTCTGGGCGGACTAAGGGGTACCATGGGCCAAAGGCCCAGCTGGCGGCGTGCAGGCCCATATGCTCAGGCCGGAGACTCCGATGTGGGGGTCCGGAGACTCCGGTCTGGGCCGGAGATTCTGGTCGGTCTCTGGTCCGTCTCCGGAGTGGCAGTCAGACTATCCTCGAGCTTGATGTAGGGACCGGTCCGGAGATGGGCTGGAGACTCCGGGGTACGCAGGCCGGAGACTCCGGTGTCTTCAGGCCGGAGACTCCGGTGTCTTCAGCTGCGGCTTCTTCCGTCTTCTCTTCCAAGCCTCCGTCTTGTCGGGCTTGGTACTCTAGGCTTCCTCCCATGCCTCCGTACTTATCGATATGAACCTATCATGAATGCATGACGGAGTATGAAGTAGTATACCATTCAATGGGGTAGAAAGTGGGCATGCATAGAGGAACGAATTCACCTTTGGAGTCTGTGACGACTTGGCATAAGTTGGATACCATGATGTGGTAACGACCGAAGGTCGGGCTACATCATCTCCCTCCCTTCAAAAAGAGTCATGCTCGACTCTACACGCTCATCACAAAGTATAAGATGTCGAGAGATCTTCTTGATCCTAGGGTTCACCATATAGTCGTCCTCGGGAAGATTGAATTGACAACACTTCAATGTTCCTTCACTTTCCATGAAGCCTACAAAGCTCACAACAAAAGCGAAGCAACACTCAAAGCGTAGCCAATTCATGAAGATAACAGCATGAGTCCTCAAGTAGAGCGAAGTCACCTTATGATGTAGAGATAGCTCGTTGAGGGGCAGCCATAGGTAACTCTCTACGGTTCGTCTTGTCAACTTATGGTCCATAGAGGTTGACGTGTAAGCAATTGTACCTTCACACAACAAAGACCAAGCAACATATGTTTGTGTGTGATAGAGGAGCATGTCATTTGTGGCATGTCCATTCTTGTTCACAACACTATTAGCACAACTCAAGTATAGCAAACGGAATGCATATGCAAGTTCAAAGTGCATGGGAATTGTTTGAACATCATCCAAATATGGGAAATCAAAAACTCCATAAAGCGTCTTAGTGTAGCCCTCAAAGCAATTGACTAATATATAGATCAACATCTTTGATGCAAGAGTAGGAGAATTCGGCAAAAACACATGCGGAAGAATATCCAAAACAACATCATTATGTGTGCAAACCAACCATTGGAAAGAGAAATTGTTCAATATGTTGGATGCCGTACACATATCATCAAAAGCAAATATCATGGGAGTATGCATATCGCAAGAGGAAGAAAAAACAACATGTTTGCAAACAAACCATATGAAAGAGCACGTGGTCCTTATGTTTGTTGCAACAACTATTCGAGAGACTTGGAAGCTCTCATGACAATACATGCTCATAATGGCATTATGGTTGCACACAAAACATCGGAAAGAGAAATTGTTCAATTTTTTTGTTGCAACAGACAAAGCATCAATATCCAATAGAAACAAAACATGATTGTCACAAGGTGAAAGAATACCATTAACATGCTTGCAATCAAACCATAGGAAAGAGCAGTTTGTCAACATGAAAGATGCAAAGCATGCAAACAGTATCAGAGGTGGTTTCGATCTTGAACTGACTTGGGGGATGCTCTCTAGAGCTCCTTTTGTCAACTTGCGCTCAACCGAGGTTGACATGATCGTCCGGTTACCTACACACATCATAGATAAAAGGAAGAACGTGTGTGCATGATAGATAAATACATCATCCATCATGACATATCTCTTCTTGTGCACATCACCATTAGTGTCAATCAAGTGTAATATAGGTGCATGCTGAGTATGCCAGTGGGGAACATGCTTATCATGGCATTTACCAAAATCTCCAAAATTTGAGAAAGCTATGGGGGCCATCTCAATAGAAAACATATTATCATTATTATTGCAAGCAAAACTAGTGAAAGAGTAATTATTCAACTTATTGCAAGCAACAGGAGAAATTGTAAAACACTCATGACAAAGCATGGTTCGAGGGGTACCATTGGTAAAATCATTGCAAGAAAATAATTGGAAAGAGCAATTGTTCAACAAAGTGCAAGCAATGATATCATCAACGTAACATTTAGAGCATGGCATGTCTATGGCAACATCATCACAATCAAATAATTTCACATGCTCAACATTATGCAAAGGCAAAGTATCACATGGAAAAATCAATGAAGCATATGTGATATCACAAACATCATCCATAGCATGCCAATCATCACAAGTCATCATGTCCACTAGTGGGATCATGGCATCATCAACACCCTTATTTTTACCTTGTTCGCACCTCTCATATGAAGTGGGTGTTGTGGTAGCATTGGCCTCCATGTGGGTGACTTCTTCATCATGTATGGGGATGGCATCATCTTCATCCACCATGTTCATATTCTTGCTTGGTGGCATCATCATCTCCATGCTTGGCACTTCTTGATCCATGGAACCTAGCACATCATGAGAAAACACACTAGAGGTAGAGGGTAAGTTGTTAGAAATCAAAGTGGTATCACATGACCTATAAACTACCACTCTCAACTCACTCGGTGTATCACTCATGCCTTCCAAATGGAAGCACTCAATCTCACATAAGGTGGAGTCGCTCATCTCACTCTTGTTTTCACTCAAGTGAGCTAAGTGGATCTCATACTCACATGGGATTGGTACCACATCATCACTCAAACATATGGGGATAGTCTCGGTGTGCTCAACTCCGTGCGCCTCCTTTGGTGAAGGGAAAATCCCATGCTCACCATTCTCGACCTTGTCGTCGTCTTGTATATTGGGTGCCATTATGGTGGTGGCACTCATATTGGAAGTATTTGTCCTTGACACCATCTTTGCTCTTGCATCCACTTGTTGGAAAAGCAACTTGTTTTCTTCTATCTCTTAGGGGTCATGTTTTTAACGGCCTCGTCCAACTTGGCGAAGTATAGGTCCATCTCTTGCTTGAATGACATTCTTGGAGTGCTTGGAGAAGAAGTTCCATTGAAGCTCTTGTAGTTGGATGCTTCATCTTGAACTTGAAGTCTTGGTGTTGAGGCTTGATGGCGTGGAAGAAGGCTTGCTCTTCGTTCCATTTTGGTGGTGGCACTAGTGGTTGAAGGTGCCTGATGTCTACGCACGCTCTATTGTTGTAGACAGTGTTGGGCATCCAAGTGTAGAGGTTTGTAGAACAACAACAAGTATCCCTTAAGTGGATCACCCAAGGTTTATCGAACTCAGGGAGGAAGTGGTCAAAGGTATCCCTCTCAAGCAACCCTGCAATCAAGACATAAGAAGTCTTTTGTGTCCCCAACACACCCAATACACTTGTCAGGTGTATAGGTGCACTAGTTCCGCGAAGAGATAGTGAAATACAAGTAATATGTATGATTATAAGTGGTAATTGCAATCTGAAATAATAGTGCAACAAGCAAACATGTAACAGAACTAATTGTAACCGTGTTTCAATGCTTAGAAACAAGGCCTAGGGATCATACTTTCAGTAGTGAACACTCTCATATAAATATCTTCTCTTCATGATGCTACCTTGAACTACTCTCCGGTTGAACGATGTAGGGCTATAACAGCACACCTTAAAGTTCGCATTCCCCATCTAGATAAGCCCTCACTATCACCTTGAGCGCTAGATGGTTCCAACAAACACCACAATCTCATAGAGACATCCAACTCAAATTATACTCATGATAAGTACTTATGTAACCTTAGCCAAAGTGCCACACGGTGTGCACACTGTCAACTTCACACACGTGGGGATAAGCAGAGATTAATTAAAGCACTTGAGTAGCAGAATAGATCTTAGATTACAAAGCTCATGATCTCAATAAGATCACGCATAGAGAGAGATGAATACATAGCTACTTGTAGAGCCCTTAGCCTCGAGAGAGAACTACTCCCTCCTCATCATGGGAGTCAGCAACGATGATGGAGATGGCGGTGGAGTCGATGGAGATGGATCCAAGGGCACTTCTCTGTCCCGACAGGGTGCCGGAGCAGAGACTTCTATCCTCCGAATCTCCTCTTCGGTGGCGGTGGTGCTACAGAACTTTTCATGGAATTCTGATATGGTACTTAGGGTCGTCTCGGGAGGCATATATAGGCAAAAGGGCAAGGTCGGTGGAGGCCTGAGGGGCCAACACCACCCCCTGGCATGGCCCACGCCACCAGGTGGTGTGGCCAGCCCCTGGCCCTCCTCCGTCTCTGCTTTTAGCTCCGTGAGTCTTCCGGTAAAATATTGACTTTGGCTTTTGTCCGGTCTAATTCCAAGAATATTTATTTTCCAGCTTTTCTGAAACCAAAAACAGCAGAAAACAGGCAACTAGCACTGTGGCATCTTGTTAGTCGATTAGTCCAGAAAATGTATAAAAATACCTCAAAGTGTGGACAAAACATAAGAAAGTAGATATAAAACAAGCATGGAACACCAAAAATTATAGATACGTTTACGACGTATCAACATCCCCAAGCTTAACTCCTGCTCGTCCTCGAGTAGGTAAGTGATAAAAAGAATAATTTTTAGGCAACATGGACCATCATGATCTTGATCAAGGTATTTGTAAAACATTGATAGCTGGGATCATAGTACTCTAACATAGACAAGAAAGATATAGTTCTAACAATAAGACATAGAACCTATGTTGTAACAGGAAAAGGTACAAACAAAAGATTCGTGAATAACAATGCTTTGAAAGACATTTGTTTGTTTCACATATAGAAAACATAACGAGAATGGTATTCAGCTTGTCCCTCATAGTGTAGCAAAACATAAATGCATAGGACACCTTCAGAGTTCATAAGGGTGACTAGATACAAATAATTTAAGAACAAGCAATATCAAAATTATGAATCAATAAACAAGTTTTAGGACAATGCACATTAAACTAAGAATGGCCACTGTGCTCTCTCAATAGGTGCATAACGATAGAAGATGGAGACTCAACATAAAAGTAAAAGAAAGGCCCTTCATAGAAGGAAGCACGGATTCAAGTTTCATAAAGAGCTTCCAAAAATTATGGTACTTAATAGCTTTCAGCTCTCATTGCCCCTATCATAAGCATATTTAGGTGATTAAGGTTAAAGTGAACAAATATGAGGATATGCTTGACAAGTTATAAGCTGAAAATCTCATGCCCCTTACTTACGAGTACCGTTCCTCATGCTACTCAAGTTTAGTCACATGTAAGTTCTTGTTATTGTAAGTACATGTGTATCATAGAGAACCGCCAACGGGGTACCTGATACATTGCAAATGTATCTATAATTTTTGATGTTCCATGCTTGGTTTTATCCACATTCTTGTGTTTTATCCACACTTTGGAGTACTTTTCATATGATTTCGTGGACTAACCTATTAACAAGAGCCACAGTGCCAGTTGCATGTTTTCTGCTATTTTTAGTCCCAAGAAAGTCAGAAAATGAATATTCTCGGAATTGGACGGGACAAAAGCCAAAGTGCTTATTTTTCGGAAGTCATCAAATGCCAGAATACGAGACGGAGAGGGGCCAGAGGCCGGCCACACAACCTGGCCGCGCGGGCAGGCTTGGCCCGCGCCAGGGGGTGGTGTGGTGGCCCCTGGTACCCCCTCGGCCTCCCCTTCCACCAATAATATGCCCTCGGGACGAAAAACCTAAGTGCCCGATCAAAAATTCATGAAAGAGTCTATAGCCACCGTGCATTGAGCCATCAAGCATTTTTCTAGCGCCGTTGCCGGGGAGTCAAGGACATCTTCACAAGGGGAGTCCCTCATAACCAATCTCTTTACTTTGTTATTTTTGTTTTTCTTAATTTCTTTTTGCTTTGTTTGCTTGTTTCTTTATCAAAACCCCCCAAAAAAATTAGTTTTGCTTGTTTGCTTTGTTATTTGAAAACACACAAAAAATTAGTTCCTATCCTAAGTTGCCATTATGTCTAGCCTTGTTCCAATCACTATGCCACCCGAGGAAATGATTTTCACTTTTAAACAAGGAATTGAGGAAAGTTTTAAGGAAGCTTGGTCTAGAATCTCTGATCTACATGAAAAAACTAAGCCTAAAATGACTCAAAGCTTGGTCCTTAGCAGTTTTTACCTTGGGATTGCTCTTTGCTATAGATATGCTTTAGATGCTATTGTGGGAGGAGATCTCCTCCAATGTAATGAGGATGATGCTATTAATGCTATAAAGAAATTGATCCTCACTTACAACATGCCTAGCCAAACTGATATTTCTTTCGCAAAAATATTTGCTAGGTTGAACACTCTTGAGACTAGCACTACTAGCTTAGAAAATTGCTATAATACGCTTATGGAGCATCACAATTATGTTCCAATAAATTCTGAACCATCAAAGTGGCTTCCTACAGTAAAAATTGAGATAAACACTGAAACTTTTCAAGCTCGCTGTGATATCATGTCTGAATTTTGCCTTATGCCCAAAGATATTTATAAATCTCTGAATACTTGGGGGCTTACTGAAGGAGGAAAATAAATATCTCTTGCTAATAATACTACCATATTACCTCTTGGAATAGCTGAAGGAGTTTTTACAAATATCCTTGGGAAAATGATTTCTACTGATTATCTTGTTATTGAATGTGCAAGAAAAGGACAAATTACACTTGGAAGGTCCCTATTAGAACTCCTTGGAGCAATAATAGATGTGGGAAAGGGTACCATGCACCTTTCTTCTCCACCAAACAATCATATTTTCCCTAAGGTTAAGAACAAAAGTAAGAAAGGTAAGGGCAAGAAATCTGGTCTTAATGCTTCTTCATTTGAGAACACTTGATTCTTTCTTTGCTTCTTTTGCCTAACTTAAAGGCGTTAAAGAAAAGTACTTATTGGGAGATAACCCAAAAGTTTTAGATGAGTCTTGGAAGTTATTACCTCTGTAATAACCTCTCCTTATCCTTTTTATTTTCTTTTTGTGCCAAGAGTAACCTCTAATGAGAGAGAAGTAATGATTGGGAAAGTTACTATCTCAAAACAGATTTCTGTGCTTCACCGTAAAAATTCGTGTAAAATGTCTGAACGTCTTTTTGAGGCGTGAATATTTGTGCTTCTGCCCCAGGTTGTTATATAACTTTCGTTAGTTCAACATTTTTTGATTTGAGCAACAGAAGGTCTTCGAAAAAATTCGTCTACCTGCTGGTCTGTTTTGACAGATTTCTGCCATTTTCTGCATTTGCTTCTTGTTGGTTCCTTTTTGAGTTCTTTTGGGGAATTGAGATTTTTGAGGGAAGTGCTACAGTATCTAGTGTTCTAATGGAAGTTTATTTGGTGTTAGAACTGAACCTTAACACTTATTTATCTTGAGTGCACTAATGTTGCTAATAAAAATTATGTGAAGTTTTGTATGAAGGAAAAATTTCAGGTGTATGGAAGGAATGAGTAATGAGATGAAGGATGGACTAAAGCTCAAGCTTGGGGATACCAAGCGAGTCACCCCAAGAAATATTAAAGAAGTACAAGCGTCAAAGCTTGGGGATGCCCAAGGCATCCCCCTCTTCATCAATAAAAATCCCAGGTTTCTTCCAAACGCTTCATTTTTATTGTTTCATGCACAATTGTGTTTTTCTTGGAGCGTCTTTTCGTTTTCGTTTTGGTTTTTAGTTTGCTTTGGTTTGCTTAGTTTTCTGAATAAATTGGTTGGACCCCCTCTTTCATACATTGGTTTGCAAATAGTTTTGTTTGGTTTGGAAAAGAGTAGGAAAGTTCATGCTTATGTGGTAAAAAGAGCTCGTTTTTGACTGTGGCCTATGCTTTGTCATGCCATGCTTGATATTGTTTTGGCTTTATGCTTAGTATTATTTGTTGTAGCATTACTTGTTATAAACAATTGATATTGCTTAATGTGCCTTGGATGAATCATGTGTTGTTTTAGCATATTAAAGCATAGTATAGTGGTATTCTCCTTTGATGCTTTATTTGGGTTGACTTGGCACATGCTCACACCATGTTATGACTATCTCAAGTCACCATAGCCTTTATGACCCTTTAGTTTTCAACTTGTAGTATCACTTATGCTTTGATCAATGATGTTTTGTCGCTCTGCATGATTATGGCCATTATAGCTCTCTTAGTTTGTCGCTCCCAGTCTTTTGCTAGCCTCCACAACAAAGTATGAGTTCCACTCATGCATCCAACTCCCTAAACCAAGTTATTCCAAAGAGTCTACCATACCTACCTAATAGCTTATGCTATTCCAAGTATATTCATGCTTTTGTTTACCTTCCAAATTAAACTTGTTATGAGAAAACTAGTGATTAAAGCTCTCACGAACTTGATGGCACACTTTACTTTTCTTGCCCTTAATAAACTTGAACCATTGTGTCTTCTATGTTGTATATGCTTGCACTTATTTGTTGGGGATTAGCAGAACCATGCTGTCATGGGGAACGCTTTCAACATTGCACTTGTACTTTGTACCTAGTTGATATCATGCTCTTTTGTATATGGATGTCGTCGGTGTGAAATGAAAGGGGAGCTTGTAAGTCCATGGAGTTATGTATATGTGTTAGAGAAATTCCTGGGCCACTGGTCTAATCCATGCTGACATGGTGGAAACCTGCAGCGTAACCATAATGAGCTGTCTATGAAGCATTCTTCTTATAAAAAAAAGAGTCCTATATTGAGAAAAAAGAGAAAAGAGAAAAAAAAGAGATTATGGAAAGAGGAAAGAGAGAAAAAGCACCATATTCCCATGGTAATTAAGAAGATTGCTGAGATGCTCGTTGTCTGCTTGCCTTGTCATTTTGATATGGGGATTCTTCCGTATCATCGGGCAAGGGGTACCCCGTTGGCGGTTCTCTATGATACACATGTACTTACAATGACAAGAACTTACCGGTGACTAAACTTGAGTAGCATGAGGAGCGGCCCTCATATACAAGGGACATGAGATTTCTGACTTATACTTCGTCACGGATGTACACCATAGTTTGTTCACTTTAAACTTAATCACTTCAAGATGCTTATGATAGGGGCAATGAGAGCTGAAAGCTATAAGTACCATAATGTTTGGAAGCTCTTTATGAGACTTGAATCCCTACTTCCTTGTATGAAGGCCTTTCTTCCACCATTATATTGAGTCTCCACCTTCTACCTTTATGCACTTACTTTGAGAGCATAGTGGCCATTCTTAGTTCTATGTGCATTGTCCCAAGACTAGTTGATTGATGCATAACTTGTTATTGCTTGTTTTAAACTAATTGTATCTAGTCACTCTTATGAACTTTGAAGGTGTCCTATGCATTTATATTTGCTACTCTATGAGGGACATGCTGAATACTATTATGCTATGTTTTCTCTTTGTGAAACAAACAAACGTCTTGCAAAGCATTGTTATTCATGAATCTTTTGTTTATGCCTTTTCATGTTGCATCATAGTTTCTTTTCTTATTGCTAGAACTTTGTCTTTCATATTATGATTGAAGTACTATGATCCCAGCTTTGAATGTTTTACAAATACTTTGATCAAGTCTTTGATGGTGCATGTCACCTCAAAAATTATTCTTTCTTTTTATCACTTACCTACTCGAGGACGAGCAGGAGTTAAGCTTGGGGATGTTGATACATTGCAAATGTATCTATAATTTTTGATGTTCCATGCTTGGTTTTATCCACTTTCTTGTGTTTTATCCACACTTTGGAGTACTTTTCATATGATTTCGTGGACTAACCTATTAACAAGAGCCACAATGCCAGTTGCCTGTTTTCTGCTGTTTTTGGCTCCAGGAAAGTTATAAAATGAATATTCTCTGAATTGGACGGGTCAAAAGCCAAAGTGCCTATTTTTCCGGAAGTCATCAGATGCCAGAATACGAGACGGAGAGGGGCTATAGGCCGGCCACACCACCTGGCCGCGCGGCCAGGCTTGGCCCGCGCCAGGGGGTGGTCAGGTGGCCCCTGGCACCCCCTCGGCCTCCCCTTCCGCCTATAAGATTCCCTCAAGACGAAAACCCTAAGTGCCCGATCAAAAATCCACGAAAGAGTCTGTAGCCGCCGTGCATTGATCCATTGGTACCCCTTGCCCGATGATACGAAAGATTCCCCATATCAAAATGACAAGGCAAGCAGACAATGAGCATCTCAGCAATCCTTTTATTTCCTATTTGCATAGGCCTCTTTTTTTTTCTTTTTTTTATTTTTTTTATTTTTTCTTTCCTATTTGCATAGGTTTTTTTATGGAGGATGCTTCATAGATTGCTCAGTATGGTTACACTGCAGGTTTCCACCATGATTAGGTATGGCTTAGACCAGCCGCCCAGGTGTTTCTCTAACACATATACGAACTCCATGAGCCTTACAAGATCCCCTTTCATTTCACACCGCCGGGATCCATAAACAAAAGAACATGATGTCAACTAAATAAAGTGCAATGTTGAAAGCGTTCCCCATGATAACATGGTTATGCTAATTCACAACTTACAAAACGCAAGCATATACGCAACATAGATGGGCACGATGGTTCAAGTTTATTAAGTGCAAGAAAAGTAAAGTGTGCCATCAAGTTCGTGAGAGCTTTAATCACTAATTTTCACATAACAAGTTTAATCAGAAGGTAGATAAAAACATGAATATACTTGGAATAGCAAATACTAATAGATACGTATGGTGGACTCTTTGGAATAACTTGGTTTTATTTGGAGTTGGATGCATGAGTGGAACTCATACTTGGTATGGAGGCTAGCAAAAGATTGGGAGTGACCAACTAAGAGAGAAATAATGGCCATAATCATGCAAAGTGACAAAACATTATTAATTAAAGCATAAAGTAATATTACAAGTCGAAAATTAAATGATCATAGAGGCTATGGTGACTTGGTATAGTCTTAACATGGTGTGAGCATGCGCCAAGTCAACCCAAACAAAGTGTCAAAGGATAATACCACATTATTATGCTTTTATATGCTAAAACAACGCATGATTCTTTCAAGGCACATTAAGAAATCTTAGTTGTTTGTAACAAGTCATGCTACAACAATAATCACTAGGCATAAAGTCAAAACAATATCAAGCATGACATGACAAAGCCTAGGCCACAGTGAAAAATAAGCTCCTTTTATACCACTATAAGTATGAAACTACATACTCTTTTCCAACACCAATCGAAAACTAAAGCTAAACACAGTGCTGGCAAAGGAGAACACTCACAGAACAATAAGAGTGAAAACTAGAGTGTTCTAGGTAATGAATAACGGGGTGTGTCTCTCTCCAAAATAAGTGTGTTAGGATCTAACCAACTTATTTAAGCAAACCAAACAAAATAAAAATAAAAACAAAAACAAAGACGCTCTAAGAAAAACACATAGTGCATAAGGTAATAAAAATAAAGTGTCTTGAAAGAAGACCCGAGATTATTGATGAAGAAGGGGATGCCTTGAGCATCCCCAAGCTTTGACGCTTGTACTTCTTGAATATTTCTTGGGGTGACACGGGTGGCATCCCAAGCTTGAGCTTTTGTCCATACTTCATATCATCAGATTATTCTTCCCTACACTTGATATTTTCACCTTCATACAAAACTTCACACAATCTTCATTAGCAACATTAGTGTATTAAAGATAATAAGTCTCTGGGTTTAGTTTCAACACAAGTAAAACTTCCATTAAAACACAAGCTTCTGTAGCAATTCCTTCTAAAAGCTCAAGTGATCAAAGAGAACTCAAAGAAAAAGAGATTAAGAGGCAAATGCAAATAATGGCAGAAATTTGTCAAAACAGACCAGCAGGTAAAAACCAATTTTTCCGAAAATCTTCTGTTGCTCAAATCAAAAAGTGCAAAACTAACGAAAGTTGGCTAATAACCTGTGGCATAAGCACAAACAATTACAGCTCAATCTGATGTAGTGAGATTTTTCACGAATTTTTACAGCGAAGCACAAAAATCTGTTTCGGGACCGAAACTTTCTCAAGTCTTACTTCTCTCTCATTAGAGGTTATTCTTGGCACAAAACCACACAAAAAGGATAAGGAGAGGTTATTATAGAGGCAATAACTTCCAAGACTCAACAAAACAAAAATAAACTGAAAGTAAAAATAAAATGGGTTGTCTCCGAAAAGCTCTTTCTTTATAGCCATTAAGATAGGCATGATAATTTTGATGAATCTCACATAAGAAATATAAATTGAAGTAAAAGAGAGCATCAAGAAGCAAATATGGAACGAATTTAAGTCTAACCAACTTCCTATGAAAATAATCTTGTAAATAAAAAAGTCATGAAAGCACAAAGCAACAAGCATAGGAAAGCAAAACAAGTGCAACTTCAAAATTTTCAACATAAACAGGGGAAACTTAATATTGTTGAGATACATAAAACCATGTTTCCCTCTCTCATAATAACTTTCAGTAGTATCCTGAACAAAATTAACAATATAACTATCACATAAAACATTCTTATCATGAGCCACATGCATAATAGAATTAATACTCCCCACATAAACATAGTCATTCTTATTAATTATAGTGCGAGCAAATTCAACAAAATAGCTATCATTATTATTATCATCACCATAATCATCAAATATAGGTGGAAGATTGTAATCATAATTAATTTTTTCCTCAATAGTAGGTGGACTGAAAATATCATATTCATCATTGTAATCATCATATATTGGAGGCATAGTATCATCAAAGTAAATTTTCACCTCCGTGTTTGGGGGACTAAAAATATCATGCTCATCAAAACCAACTTCCCCAAGTTTAGACTTTTCCATAGCATTAGCAATAATGGTGTTCAAGAAATTCATACTAATAACATTGCTATTAGCATGCAAATAAAGTTTTATAGGTTTTTTAATTTTCTCTTCAAACACTTCATGTCCTAACTCAAGATAAATACTATAAAGCTCTCTAATTTTGTTGTTGTTTTCCATCAAGCCTAACTAGTGAAAATAAAAACAAGAAACAAAAAGATATAATTGCAGAATCTAAAGGAAATAACTTTGAGCACTCACACACCAGCAACAGTACTAGAAGATAACTTAGTAGCCAGAAGATGTGAGTACCTTTTACCTCACCTCCCCGGCAACGGTGCCAGAAAATAGCTTGATGTCTACGCACGCTTCTATTCTTGTAGACAGTGTTGGGCCTCCAAGTGTAGAGGTTTGTAGAACAGCAGGAAGTTTCCCTTAAGTGGATCAACCAAGGTTTATCAAACTCAGGGAGGAAGTGGTCAAAAATATCCCTCTCAAGCAACCCTGTAATCAAGATATAAGAAGTCTCTTGTGTCCCCAACACACCCAATACACTTGTCAGGTGTATAGGTGCACTAGTTCGGCGAAGATATAGTGAAATACAAGTAATATGGATGATTATAAGTGGTAATTACAATCTGAAATAATAGTGCAACAAGCAAACATGTAACAAAACTGATTGTAACGGTGTTTCAATGCTTAGAAACAAGGCCTAGGGATCATACTTTCACTAGTGGACACTCTCATATAAATATCTTCTCTTCATGATGCTACACTAAACTACTCTCCGGTTGAACGATGTAGGGCTATAACAGCACACCTTAAAGTTCGCATTCCCCATCTAGATAACCCCTCACTATCACCTTGAGCTCAAGATGGTTCCAACAAACACCACAATCTTATAGAGACATCCAACTCAAATTATACTCATGATAAGTATTTATGTAACCTTAGCCAAAGTGCCACACGGTGTGCACACTGTCAACTTCACACACGTGGGGATAAGTAGAGATTAATTAAAGCACTTGAGTAGCAGAATATATCTTAGATTACAAAGCTCATGATCTCAATAAGATCACGCATAGAGAGAGAGATGAACACATAGCTACTGGTAGAGCCCTTAGCCTCGAGAGAGAACTACTCCCTCCTTATCACGGGAGTCAGTAACGACGATGGAGATGGTGGTGGAGTCGATGGAGATGGATCTGGGGGCACTTCCCCGTCCCGGCAGGGTGCCGGAACAGAGACTTCTGTCCCCTAAATCTCCTCTTCGGTGGCTGCGGCGCTGCGGAACTTTTCGTGGAATTCTGATCTCGTACTTAGGGTTTTCGTACCATGAGGCATATATAGGCGAAGGCGCAAGGTCGGTGGAGGCCTGAGGGGCCCACACCACCCCTGGCACGGCCTGGCCTAGCCCACGCCACCAGGTGGTGTGGCTCTAGCCCTCCTCTGTCTCTGCTTCTGGCTCCGTGAGTCTTCCGGTAAAATATTGACTTTGGCTTTTGTCCGGTCCAATTCCAAGAATATTTCTTTTCCAGCTTTTCTGAAACCAAAAATAGCAGAAAACAGGCAACTGGCATTGTGGCATATTGTCAATAGGTTAGTTCGAGAAAGTGTATAGAAATACCTCAAAGTGTGGACAAAACATAAGAAAGTAGATATAAAACAAGCATGGAACATCAAAAATTATAGATACGTTTACGATATATCAGTGCCTTATGGTGATGGTGTCGACGGAGGTCATTGGCATGCCTTGCCAAAGGTTGATGTAGATGGCGCACTTGGTCATCCACATGACACTCGCGGCGATGCTCCTTTTCCTTGGCACTCTTCTTTTGATGGTGGTGCCTTCTTGTGCTTGGATGAGCATTATGGATGGTGCTCAACATGTATTCTTCATCTTCATGGCGAAGATGCCTTGAACGATGTCTTGTATCCTCTTGATGTTGGCGATGATCTTGAAAAAATGTTTGTCGATGAAAATTCTTGTTTCATGGCACCTCTTTTGGAAGATGATGTTTGGGTGCCACTCTTTGTGGAGTAGATGGCACTTGATGCCTTGGAGGTAGATGCACTTGATTCCTTGGAGATGGTCGTAACGGCTTAGAGGTGATGGCGCTCGTCTCCTTGGAGATGGTGGCGCATGACGCCATGTAGGTGGTCGCACTTGACGCCTTGGAGGTGGATCATCGAAGTAGATGGTGCCCTTTGGTGTGGCACGCTTGGCCTTGAAGGTCATGGTTTCTTGATGATGCGCCTCCACTAGCTTGGCGTAGTAGTCCTCCATCTCCAAGCGGTGGAGGTATTCTTCATGGCTCATGGAAGAGCCCTCGAAGTGGATGAAGTTCACCATCTCCTCCATGCTTGGTGAGGCGTCGTCGTTGTAGCACTCGAAGTCATCCATGCTCGGGGAGTCGTTGTTGATGTAGTACTCCATATCACCCAAGAATGTGGAGCCATTGTCGGTGTAGTGCTCCATGTACTTCATGCATGAGGAGCCATTGTTGATGTAGAGCTCCAAGTCTTCCATGCTCGAGGAGCCATAGTTGATGACGTGCACCATGTCTTCCATGCATGTGGACTCGATGTAGGTATAGTGCTCCGGGTCCTCAAAGCATGCGAAGCCATTGTCGGTGTAGTGCTCCAGCATGTCCTCTATACTTGTGGAGTCGTAGTCATGGTGGCCCATCATGGATTCTTTATAGATATCATCCTCGGTTCCGGAGTCCCTAGACATTATTCACAAGACCAAGTGGTGTATATGGAAGTGGTAGGGGGTTAGGGATGCAACATCAAACCTTACTTTACCTTGGAAGATAGTATCGTGCAAGTGGCAACACTTGAGAGCAATCAAAACCAAGCAAAGTGAAGTTCACACAGAACACCAAAACCAACTAACCACTAAAAAACACACACATAAAACTTATGGTGGATGGGTATGGAAGGTGGCGTGTCCAAGAACAATCCGAAATCAAGATATTGTAATGGCAAGTAGAGAACCACGATGATCATAAAGAAAAACAAGTCAATCCACAAGATAGGAATTATGTACAAGGAAACACACACGGTGGGATGAATGGGACTTGTGCGACGGAGAAAGTGAGCTAACAACCAAATGAGTACCTAGCGAAGACTATAAGCTCATGATGCACAAGTGCAAGGAGAGATGCTAGTTCGATTGCAATAAAATTGGTGGGCTATAAGATATGCACAATAAGTACCACCTATATGATGTTGATCGAGCTTGTGCTTCCTATTCTATGAGGCACTTGTTTGTTTGTTTCTTTTCCTTCTTTTTCTATTTTTTCTCTTTTCTTTTCTTTTCTCATTCTTTTTCACTTGAGATAACTATATGAGATAGCACACTCACAACTTTTGCTCGGAATTCTACAAGGTATCAAATGTGCATATCCCAATAAATCATAGGAGGAACTATTCTCAATAGGTATTTGTTGAATGGAAAGATAGTGTAGCTCACAAAGGAAAGCAAGTGGGGAGAAGTCGTGGAATTTTTATACCTTTCGTCGCCGATCTTTACCCTTTATTGGTGGATTCTGCCTTGCTCACGGAATTTGGATGGATTAGATAGCATGAACCACGGATATGATGATGTAGAACTCCTTCTCCTCTTCAAAATGAGCTAAAGAACATCAAAATCCGAGTTTGCATGCAAAAGTTATGCTCAAAACCGTGAAGTAGATTTTTCTGTCAGCAGGTGGGGCGGAAACTCCGGTCTGGGGGTCCAGAAACTCCGGTCTGGGCCGGAATATCTTGTCTGGGGACCAAATCTCCGGTCCGGAGGTTCCAGGACATGTAGAACTCGACCGGGACGCGATTTTGGCAAAAAAACTCAAACCAAAACACCAAATTGGTGGGGGGAAATCATGGAATTAGGCCATAGGAACGTAGGGGAAGGTAGATCAACAAATTTAGCAAGTAATCCACGGATCAAAACCTACCAAAACATACTCAAATCACAAATCGATCCAAAACACGATTTTGGGGCTGTTTTTGGTGGAATTTTCGAATTTATGGTGAAAAGACCAAATCAATGAGGAATCCGTGGGAACCAAAAGTTGCTGATACCAAATGTTATGGGGTAACCCCGTGGGTGGCCCGATCTTCACAGATCTCGTGGTCAAATCGATGGGAAAGCGAGGGGAAAGGGAGAAGGTAGCGGAAGCAGACGCACACCTCTCGAAGAACACGATGAACACACGCAAAAATCGCACGATACAAGGCCGATTGCTCCCGCCAGTGGCCACCAGTCCGATAGAATCCTCGCAAGGAGATATTGGTCAACGTGCTCCCTCGATCCCACGCGGAGAGGGAAGAACACCTTGGAGAGGGTCTTGATATAAACACCCGGATTTTTAAGTCCAGATGCCTGTTATGCCGTACATCGCAATACCAGGATTACCATTTTTGCGAGAGATAACATAATTGGTAGCACAGTACCTGACGAGGGGTAACCTCGGCAATGCCCATGATGATGGACTTGGCGTTTCGGAGAAAAGAGAACGCTAGGGATTTTGTCGGATGTCAGGAAAAACAATGAAGACAAAGTCACCTGAATATTGGGGAAACACTCTATTACAAGTTGTCCACTAGATTTCGGTATCCTCGCTTGGGCTTCTCCCGCCCTATATATAATAGGCCGAGTCTCAAAGCTGTATGCGGATACGTTTCATACACACGTGATTACAATACCAACATAGTGTCGGTTCGTGATTTCTTTCCTAAAACAATAAAAAGTTTCTATCGGTTGCTTCCTTGGGGTTTTATATGGAATCTCTATGGGTCGTAGGCCTTTTACCCAATGTAGCATACCGAATAGTGAGCATCCGAGTAATCATACCCATGTCAGTAGCCCTCGAGACTCTGCCTAAATCCGTAGTTTTCAGGTTGAGTCTCAGAGTTTTCTTTGTTCTTTCTCTCATTTTGTTTGATTTTGTTTTTTGTAGGGATTTTGGTACAACGAGTTTGATGCTTCCGACGGATCAGGAATCAGTTAATTGCTCCTGGGCAAAAACAAGGTTGACCTACATCAAACTCAAGTCCCCAGGCTTGAATCTGGAATTTTGTTGCTGGCGTAATCCAGTTCGAGCCATTGAGGTCTTAGCGAATACTCGATTCCAGTTTTCTATTTTTTTATTGGGTACCCAACACGTCCATCGGGATTTTGCATCGTATCGTTGATACGGATTTTTACTAGCAGAGCGCATTCTTGTGCGATTACCAGGCCACATAGGACACAATCCTGGGGTCTTACCTTCATGTTTCTGAACACGGCATTCAGATTTTCTCTCGCATCTGAGCGTGATCTGAGGTTTTTGGCTTTTTTGGCATTTAGCCTACTAGGCCAGTAATATTTCTGATTATATCAGATAGTTTTATTATTTTATACTATTTCCCGATGGGAGTAACACCTTTTTGAGGATACACTAATGTAAAACTCAAAAGGTTTTTGCAATTTGTCAATGCACTTTATACACAATGGTATTTCTATCGGGTGCGCGTTAGCGCTCCCGATGGGAGTAGCCCCCGACGCTATGTTCGGATGCCTGTATCTGGACATAGGCTCATAATTGTTGTTAGCTTGACCAAAAGTATTGATCTTTGAAAAAGAAGATTAAGATCCAAATAACTTTTCTTCATATACAAGGCAAAATCAACGGTACATTATTCTTTGAGCGGATGGCTATTTTAGCCTTTTCTCTTGGACATCTTGGCTTTAATAAGCCGAATTGTACTCTTATCAATTTGCAAATAATGTTATGCGTAAAAGCGTCGTAGTTGTGCTATGTTCCATGGATTTGAGTAATTTACTCATGTCTTCTTGTCTTGTGGTCGATATGCTCCTCCGGGAATAACTTTTGTGATGATGTATGGTCCTTCCAATGGCGATTCTAGCTTCTTATGGCCATCTTGCTTGAGGCAAAGAACTAGGTCCCCTACTACGAAGGACCTAGGCCGCAATCTTCTGCTATGGTAATTGCGCAGGTTTTGCTGGTACATAGTTGCTCTTTGGAGGGCTTCGTCTTGAGCTTCATCAAGCATATCTGCATCATCTTCAAGTGCTTCTCTTGATTCCTCTTCATTATATGCAGGTAGTCTTGGTGATTCGTGTGACACTTCAACTAGAAGCACGGCTTCAGCACCGTGGACCAAAAAGAAAGGCGTCTCTTATGTTGAATTATTTGGAGTTGTACGTGAAATCCATAATACGGATGGTAATTCATCCACCCATGCTCCTTTTGCTCTGTCAAGTGGTGCCAGTAGTCTCTTTTTAAGTCCAGTGGTAACTAGTCTGTTGGCTTTTTCAATTTGTCCATTTTTTTGCGGGTGAGCTACTAAAGTGTATCTTATTTTGATACAAATCTCCTGGCAGTACTCCTTGAACTCATTGGAAGTGAAGTTGGTCCCATTATCCGTGATGATGATGTTCGGTACGCCAAAACGAAACACTATGGATTTGATAAAATTCACAGCCGAAGTTCCATCTTGGATGGTGACAGGCATTGCTTCAATCCATTTAGTGAATTTGTCGACTACTACTAGCAGAAAGACGTGTCCTCGTAGCGATGATTTGTGAAGTTTTCCCACCATGTCGAGTCCCCACCACGCAAAAGGCCAAGCCAAGGGTATGGGATTTAGCTCAGCGGCTAGTGCTCCAGGCTTTGTTGCGAATCATTGACATGCTTCACATGTTCTGACAATGTCTTTTGCATCTTGTACTACAGTGAGCCAATAAAATCCTGCCCTGAATGCTTTTGTAGCAATTGCTCGGCTACTAGCATGGTGACCACAGATGCCTTCATGTATATCCACCACAGATGCCTTCATGTATATCTTTCAGTATAATTTTTCCTTCTTCGGGTGTTACGCAACGTTGCAACACACCCGAAATACTTTTTTTGTATAGTTCTCCTTTGATTATCCTGAAAGCCTTCGATCGTCGGGTGATTCTTCGTTCTTCTATAACATCCTCTGGTAGTTCTCCCTTAATCATATATGCTATATACGGCTGCATCCAAGCTGGTTCAATTAGCATGACCTCTTTGACTTCTTGTTTTTTTTTCTTTGATGGCCTCTTCTATGTTCGCGGTTTCTGAAGGAGCCCCCAACTCTTTTTGCAGATGCTTCTTTTTCCCTGTTTTTGGTGCTATGACTTTCGAGACTCTTTTCACTTTGATTGATCGCTCCACTATCTCCTCCCAAAAAATTCTGGGTGGTACTGGTAAACACAATGATCCGATGTTTGCTAGATTGTCGGCTTCCTCATTGCTTGCTCTTCCAATATGTAATACTTCACACCCATCAAATTGAGCCTCCATGATGCCATATAAGTCGCGATAAGCGACCATATTTTTGCTGACAGCATCACATTTGTTCATTGCTTGCTGTGCCACAAGGTGGGAATCTCTAAAGATTTTGAGGCGAGTTGCACCGCAAGCCTTGGCCATTCGCATGCCATGCAACATGGCCTCATATTCCGCTTTGTTATTGGATGTGTTTGTAAAGCTCATCCGAAGAATATAGCGCATTTTGTCGCCTTGAGGTGATATTAGTACGACTCCTGCTCCTCATCCCTCTGTTCTTTTTGATCCATCAAATTACATTGTCCATGTGCTAGAAAGGTCTGGTGGACCCGCACATTGGAATTCCGTCCACTATGTAATGAAATCTGGCAGAACTTGTGACTTAATTGCTTTGCGCTTCTCATAAGTGATATCCCGAGGGGATAATTCGATGCCCCATAGAGAAACACGCCTAGTTTCTTATGGATTGTTGAGGATGCTTGACAAAGGTGCCTCGTTGACCATAACGATCGGGTGCTCCGAAAAATAGTGGCGTAGCTTTCATGCTATCATAAATACTCCGTATGCTAGTTTATGATAGTGTGGGTACCTTTGTTTAGATGGCGATAAAACCTCACTCAGGAAGTATACTGGCCTCTGCACACCGTGCGTCTTTCCTTCTTCGGGTCGTTCTACAACCAGGACTGTGCTGACCACCTGATGTGTTGCAGCAATATAAAGGAGTAAAGGTTCTTTCTCTTTTAGCGATACGACGAGAGGGTATGTCGAAAGTGTCCTTTTAAGATCTTCAAAGGCATGCTGAGCTTCTTCCGTCCACTCGATTTTTTCTGATTTTCTCATGAGGGCGTAGAATGGCAGCACTTTTTCTCATAATATTGCAATAAATTACTCAGCACCGCCACTTGTCCCGCCAATTGTTGTACACCACGTAGATTTGTTGGCTTCTTCATTGTGAGGATATCTTGTATTTTTTTGGGGTTAGCCTCGATCCCTCTGGCTGATACCAAATATCCGAGGAGCTGTCCTGCCGGAACTCCAAAGGAACACTACTTTGGGTTTAGTTTGATGCTGAACCTGTCGAGATTTCTGAATGTTTCTTCTAAGTCCTTGATCAGCGCCGATTCTTGACCTGTGGTAACTATGACATCATCAATATACACTTGCACGTTTGTACCTATTTGGCTTCCCATGCACTTCTGCATCATCCGCTGATATGGTGCTCTGGCATTCTTGAGTCCAAACGGCATTGCTGTGTAGCAGAAAACACCGTAAGGCGTGATAAACACCGTTTTCTCCTGGTCTTCCTCCTTCATACTGATCTGGTGGTATCCTGAATAAGCATCCAAGAAATAAAGACGTTCGCATTCCGAAGTTGCATCGATGATTTGGTCGATTCACGGCAATGGGAAGTGATCTTTTGGGCAATGTTTCTTCAATGCAGTAAAGTCGATACACATCCGAAGTTCCGTAGTGTTTTTCTTTGGAACACATACCGGGTTTGCAAGCCACTCTGATTTTTCAATTCTTTGATAAAATTGGCATCGGTTAGGCGATGGAGCTCCTTTCCAATGGCCTTGCGTTTTGCTTCTGCGAAGCGTTGAAGCGGTTGTTTTACTGGCTTTGCCTTTGGATCTAAATTTAGTGCGTGCTCAGCGAGTTCCCTGGGGATTCCTAGCATATCAGAAGGTAGCCATGCGGAAATCTTCTAGTGCTCACGGAGGAACTCGATGAGCATGCTTTCCTATGTAGGATCAAAGTTGGAAGTCACAAATGTTGTTTTCATCAGGTTAGCGGGGTGGATATGTACTTCTTTTGTGTCTTTCGTCGTGTCAAAAGCCTGATCAGGATTGACACGTGCTACCTCCAAAGGTTGTTCGTTTGCCGAAGTTTTGAGTTGCTCGAACTTTGTTGCCATCCCGAAAGATTCAGAAATTTTGTTGAACTCTCGATCACAGCTATCCGCCCGTGTGAAGCTTCCTTGCACCATGATAATTCCCTTTGGTGCTGGCATTTTCATTACTAAATATGCGTAATGTGGTACTACCATGAAACGTGCAAAGGTTGGTCGTCCCAGGATTGCATGGTATTGTGATGGCCAATCCATGACTTCGAATTTGAGTTTTTCTCGCCTGAAATTTGATTTGGAACGAAAAACAACGTCAAGGAAAACTTTGCCTAAAGGAATTTCGGTTTTACCTGGTACTATTCCGTGGAAAGAGGTTTCTGTTGGAGCGAGATTATCCAGAGGGTAGCCTATTATCTGCAACGTTTTTGCGTAGATCAAATTTATACTACTCCCTACATCCATGAAGACCTTGCTCATGTCGAATCTGCCAATTTGTGCTTCTACTATCAGGGCTGAATGTCCTGGTCGTGGGACCCGGAGTAGGTGATCTTCTCTGCTGAATTTAATTTCTTGCTCTGACCAATGGAGATACTCGGGTGTGGCTAATGTTGATGTTTCCGCCATATTTATTTGTCTTGTGATCAGCTTCTGAATTCTGTTGGGTGGACGCCCTTTCTGAATCATAGACATTGTTCCTTTTCATCTGGGGTGTTCGTTGTTTTGATCGTTTGAATTTTGCGATGGTGCAACTGCTAGTGGTGCACCGATAGCTAGTGCGCCAGGCGTGGATGTGTATCCTCGGTTTGCTGCTTTGGTTGCCTTTGCGTTGCATAACTCCTACATCTTCAAGAATGTTCGGCAGTCTTTCATCAGGTGATTGGATTGTCGCCTGCCTGGTGAGTCGACGTAAAAGCATATTACAGGGTCGTTCCAACATTTTCATCGCAGACATAGGTGGGTCTCGTGCTCTTGGCTGATATCGCTGTGCGGATTGGCTTCCTCCGATGTCGTCTCTATTTTGGCGGTATCCGCCATTATTGTCGTTGCTTCTGTTGTTACCTTCACCTGAAAAACCTGCTACGACGTAACCTGGTCATGCGTTCCCATCGTTGTTCCTTCGTCTTCTGTGATTGCCGCGTTTATCCGTGTCTTCCTCAGGTGACCGCGTGCGTTTATTATGTAGCACGTCTTCTTTGTTAGCCCAGCGGTTTGCTATTTCCATCAACCGTGATACTGTCTTTGGTTTCGTCCTACCCAGCTCTTCGTATGAATTCTCGGCGACGTAGGCCGTCGTTGAAGGCGTCAATGGCTCTCTCGACCGATATGGATTTAGCTGAGTTTTTGATAATATTCCATCTCTGTATGAATGCTCTTATTGACTCTCCGGATTTTTGTGTGCACGCTCGCAACTGTTCCAAGGATGTTGGTCGCTTGAATGTGGAATGAAAATGTCGGATGAACTTATCTTCCAGATTGTTCCAGCTACCAATTGAACCTTCGGGTAACTTCCTTAACCATGACCTTGCGGCTCTGGTGAGGTGTAGTTGTAGACTTTGCATCGCCGTAGTTGTGGATCCGCCCTGTAGTTTGACGGCAGCTAGATAATCTGCTAGCCAAGCTTCGGGTTCCTGGAGCCCATCGTATTTGTGTCGATCATGTGGAAGTTTAAAATCTTTCGGTACTAAGGCTTTTCGAATCCTGTGTGTGAAACAACTGGCCCCACATAATTCATGGTCGTCTTTGTCATCTCCATCTTGATATCGTCGAGTGCGGTTTTCGTCTCTGGGTCCACTGCTCCTATGCTGGGTGTTGTCGTTCCTTGTGTTTCTTCATGGCTCGGATCCTGCGAGGTGCGCCTGGTGCGCGGCCACAATGGTTGCCTGAGCTATTTTTTCCTTGATGTTTCCTGCTTGATCGATCGACATGAATGATAAGTCAAGGTCTCGGATGATTCCACTTCGTTCTGCTTCAGGGATATTCTGTAATCGAGATGTCGCTCTTCTTGGTGGTGCTTCTCCTATCACACTCATTGACCCACGTGTAGAGCTTAACTAGGCCTGTCGTAAACTCGATTCACCGGCTAGCCTTTTTCTTTCATCGAGTTGTCTTTGCATTCGGAGTAGATCTCTCTTCTTGTGGTGGAGAAAATATTGGTACGCCAGTAGATCCTCATGTGAAGCATCTGCCGTCATTGGGACTGCTCCCGAAATTGCCTCTCTTGCTTTTTTCCATGCCGACGCTGGTAGCCAAAGTCTTGGTCTCTCTTCTGTGTGTGGTTCTCTGCCTCCTCGTTGAACTATGCGATTATCTGTTGTTTCTCCTCCGTTTCCATGTTCTCCTCCGTTGTTACCGTGGTTTCCTGCATGATCATGTGATAAAATATCATCAGGGTTTATGATGGGATTACCGTTTTTGTCGCGTGGCGTTGAGGTATCTCCATTGATCATGTACACTTGGTGGTGTGTTACATGTGGCCTGACGGTGTCGCCTTTTGCTTTTGCGGGTGCCGAGATCGTAGTTCTGGATAAATTTTTGCCATCCTTTCTTCAAAATTGACATTCTCACTGCTTTCTTCGGGTTCTGAGTGTGTTGGGTTTTGTCCATGTGGTGAGATTGATTGACCACCTTCTTTTCCTGCTTCAATCTGAGATGTGATGTTCTATGGGGGGGGGGGGGGTCCAACGAGCGATGAATAGTACTATTATAAGTGTGTCTTTTCCCACCGATGGTTTTGATGCAATCAGGGCCAAAGGGTGTGATTTATGCGTGTTATCTCCTTTGAAGTGGATGCTTCTGATGATTAGATTGGATCTTAACGGGATGGTACTGACTTTCATACAGGTGCTGCATGGCTGTCGTCAGCTCGTGTCGTGAGATGTTTGGTCAAGTCCTATAACATTGAAATCGGCGGGTACTACTACAAGGGTGGGTGGGTGTGGATTTTCTTTCGTCGAGTTGATGCTTGGTGGAGAGCGTTCTGCCGAATCCGTGTTTCCAGCGTTCAAGTTTCCCACAGACGGCGCCAACTGACGAGGGGTAACCTCGGCAATGCCCATGATGATGGACTTGGGGTTTCGCGGAAAAGAGGACGCCGGGGATTTCGTCGGATGTCAGGGAAAACAATGAAGACAAAGTCGCCTGAATATTGGGGAAACACTCTATTACAAGTTGTCCACTAGATTTCGGTACCCTCGCTTGGGGTTCTCCTGCCCTATATATAATAGGCCAGGTCTCAAAGCTGTATGCGGATAGGTTTCATACACTCGTGATTACAATACCAACATAGTGTCGGTTCATGATTTCTTTCCTAATACAGTAAACAATTTCTGTCAGTTGCTTCCTTGGGCTTTTATCTGGAATCTCTATGGGCCATAGGCCTTTTACCCAATGTAGGGTAGCGAATAGTGAGCATCCGAGTAATCATACCCATGTCAGTACCTCATCCATTACAAACTATAATAGTCTTACAAATAGTTGATCTCATGATCAGGTCTTAATACATATCAAAGTAGCGGAAATAAACGTAGTAGAGCCTCCATCTTCATTGTCATAGGCAATGCTGACGATGGGAGATGATCCTAGTTATCATAGACATCCTGATGTCCGTCCTCCGGGTAGTCCTCTTCATAGTCTGGCCATGGGAATAGCCATGGATAAAGCCATGAGTACTTTTTAAAGTACTCGCAAAGTATCACTAATGTAAGTAAGACAATTCTAGTAGGAATCCTAAGCTCTAGGCTTGTTTGCAATAAGCTAGTTTTAATTTAGAAGTACTTAGTAACAAAGACCTATTTTAGTTATCAAGATTACTCAAGTGGGAACCTAGTTTCATGTCCACAACCCTATTGTGGTCAAGTCAAAGTCATCCTTCAAGTCACAAGTCATTTTGAAAACATCTAACAACGAAACAGTATGGACATGCAACTGTCCATGACCGTGGATGCGGCTATTCGAATAGTTTGACACTCTGTAGAGGTGGTACACTTTCACCACAAAATTTGATACATCTGTCAGGGATAGCCCTGAATCATCATACTTGGTATGCGGATAATCAATCCTAACCTTTCAATTACACACCCTAGTATAGGCACCTTCCCTACGAGTTTGGCCTCCCAGCCATGGCCATCTGCCATCCCGGGAACTGCATTGGTGGATATTCATATTCACGAGGTAGCCTTAGCTTATCCTCTTTCCACGAGGGAACCCATACTAAGACACATAAACTTCCAGTTAAGCCCTACCCAACTCAGATATTGTAGTTGTACGGTAAAGTTGGAATGGTATCGCATCCGAACCCAACCATCAGTTTTTATTCAAAGTCAAGGCACATGCCTCATTCATCATCAGACGTATTCATCATCATCTTCAAGTCATTGTGTTTCACCACCCATGTCAAAACATTTCAATAGAATGACTCATCATTCTAAGGTTAGAATCATTTTCTCCAAGTGTTCCCATCTAAAGTGATCAATATTAGTTTGTCACTAGCAACTATCAATGCGGGTATCAATATTGAGGGGTGCTAATCAAGTATAACTACCTAAGTCTAGTTCTATGCTCTTGATAGCATCTGCCCTATTTTTCCACTAATCACCATTTAATTCACTACTTAAGAAACTTTGGTAAAGGTAAGAATAAAGCTTGCAGGTAAAACTTGGGATTGATATAATCAAGGTTGCATCACAATAGCATGCATATTGTATCTTGCATAGGTTAACTTGCATAGTGGATCTTGCCTTGGTTAGTACGGTTGTCGAAGTTCTCCTCTTCTTCTTCTTCGTAGAATTCTTCCTCCTCGTAGCCCAGTTGGTACTAGCGTCTATAAATAAATACGAGGTACACAATCACCAAACAATACTTAACTACTTCTATTTAGCACACCAAGGTTCACACTAGATGATCTAGCATCATCTCAACCACCATATGAATTAGTGACATAGTCTTATTTATCTTATTTTAGAAATGCAATTTCTATTCATTGAAAAATACTTAGGATTTAATATTCTCCAATTATAAAATATGGGATCATGTTGACACATGTCATCACCACATATTCCAATACTTGGGAATGTGATTTAAAGTGGATGGCATAAGTTACAAAGTTTAATTTGCTATTTAATATGATTGAAATGACTAGAAATGACTATATAGCCATTGTTTTAATACTAGCCCAAGTTTACTTCATGTAAAACTAAATATTTTTACATATTCAGATAGATCATGGAAAATGTGATTTTTGACAATTGGAATCAACTCAAAAGAATTTATGGTTGATTTTATAAAAATGTTTGAAGTTGGAAAAGTCTCTGCCTTGTTATTTTTACTATGGGTGATCTATAAGTTCAAACTGTTTGAATCCAATGGGAGTGTTTAGAGATTTTCATTTCTTTTCTAACAAAATTGGAATCATGCAGTTTGGTTTAGTAAATCTCCTTGAATTCAATTTTGAAATCAACTACAGAATAGGGTTTTGGAATAAAAGGAAAATCTAAATTTGATTTGTGGGCATGCGCGGGAATGATACTGGGCCGGCCCAACTGCATGGCGCACGCGCAGCGGGCTGCACTTACGCTGGCCCCAGGCACAGTGGTATAAGATAATCTTGGACACACGATTAGAGCATGATCAACGGCTCAGCCTCATCGTCTCCATCGCACGGCGCGCGCATGATTATAACCCTAGCTCTATGTCAGAGGTCGTCGGGGGCTTACTAGGGCTCTAGCTGGGTACGGCGGTGCAGGCGAACGAGTTGGTAGACAATGGTGGTTCGAACGGTGGTCGTGGAAGCTTCTGGGGCGGCTCCTAGCGCTGGCTCTGTTCCAGCACTACGGCGGGCTTCGGTGAAATTCCAGCGCTGCATGCTTCGGTTTGCTCCGAGGATGGGTCAGAGGGGGTGCTGGGGGAGAGGTGAGTCGAGTGGGGTGCGTTTTGAGGCAAGGGGCAGGGTCTATTTATACCCCCGCGTGGGGAGCATCGGGGCATGGCTCGGGCTTGTCAGCGACGTCGTTACAGTGTGCTATAGGCATGGCAGAGGGTGTAGGTCGACGCAGGGGTCCTTGGCGATCGTCATGCGCACAGTGGCACGACAAGGCACGGTCTCCATCGGTCGGGGGCATCCATGCCACTCTCGGGTACCGCGGGCTTTCGTCACGGCGTACGGTGGTCACACGTCACGCAGGGTCAAGCGGGCATGTCTTGGAGGTTGCTAGTGTTGCGGCGAGTGCATTGGTGCAAGGGGGAGCGAGGCACGGCATGGTCGTGTGGGATTGCTCGGCACTCTGGCGCGGTGCTCGGCATGGCAGACAAAGAAGTGGGCGCGGTTGTGCTGGCATCTCCACTGGCTGTCGTTGATCGAGGCATACATAGGCAGGTGCGATGAGGTCATGGTTATCTCCTAGACATCGTGGGCGAGGACGGCGAAGCTTGTGGCGTCGTGTCCATGTCGGGTCAGCTTGGTGAGCTTGGGTACGGGCTGGCACTTGTCCAAGGGGTGAGTGAGAGAGGCTCAGCTGCACGGGCTAGTACTGGGGTGATCATGGGCGAGTAGTGGAGGCTTAGTGAGGTACCAAGGTGATCACAAGATTGCTCCAAACAGTTTATAGTTGGTAGCTTTGTACTGTGCCTGATAAGTGTTCAATCAAATGGCCACAAGAGGTAAACATTTGAATTTTCGAATTATTTTTAGTGGGTTGGATGATCATAAGCTTAGAGTCTTCGGTTGCACGGATTGGTCAAGTGGAGAAAGTTTGGATGGTTTTGAAAAATGGCTATCTTGATACATACTCTAGATTCAATTTGAAAATTCCCTCAAATGGATTTGAATTTGTTCAGGTAAGTTTTGAAAGTTCACTTGTGTTCATTGTCACTTGGTCTAGAAGGTGAGAAAAGAAATGGAACTATTTCTGTTTGAAATCATTTACTAGAGATGCTCCAAGTGATCTAGGTGTTAACTTTTGCAAAAATGACCATTAGGTCATATGCTCCATAATTTGATTTTCTTTTGATTTGATTTGGTTTGGATTTGACCTAGATGATATTGCTTTGATCTTTAGATAAATTCTCATCATTCACAACAAACAAACATGGCATGACATGCATTAATACATCATTAACAACACCACTTGCATTCATATAGTTTTAATAATAAAAGCTTTTGTTAACCCTAATTTTGGTTGATTGGAAATTGATATTCTCCTTTTAATATTTTTGAGATGTTACACTTGACGTCTTGGCAAAGGGACATCGATGCCAAGGCCTTGTACAACGAGGGAGGCGCGATGCAAACTCCAACGAGGTGGTGTCGATAGTCGATCCCCTTTGGTAGAAGGGGATGAGGCAAAACTAGAGATTCCACAAAGGGGGTTGTCTTTAGTCTATCATCTATGCCTAGGGTTAAATGAGGGGGTGGGGGCACTATATATAGGCCAACCACTAGTTCAAGGGTACTTTAGGAATAAAAGGGGGAAATATGGGCGGACTAAGGGGTACATGGGCCAAAGGCCCAGCTGGCGGTGCGCAGGCCCATACGCTCAGGCCGAAGACTCCGGTGTGGGAGTCTGGGGACTCCGGTCTGGGCCGGAGACTCCGGTCTGGGCCAGAGATTCCGGTCGGTCTCTGGTCCATCTCCGGAGTGGCAGTCAGACTGTCCTCGAGCTTGATTTGGGGGTCGGTCCAGAGATGGGCCGAAAGACTCCGGGGTACGCAGGCCTGAGACTCCGGTATCTCCAGGCTAGAGACTCCGGTGTGCGCAGGCCGGAGACTCCGGTGCTCCAGCTGCCGCTTCTTTCGTCTTCTCTTCCAAGCCTCCATCTTGTTGGGCTTGGTGCTCCAGGCTTCCTCCCATGCCTTCGTACTTATCGATATGAACCTATCATGAAAACATGATGGAGTATGAAGTAGTATACCATTCAATGGGGTAGGAAGTGGGCTCGCATAGAGGAACAGATTCACCTTTGGAGTCCGTGAAGACTTGGCATAAGTTGGAGACCATGATGTGGTAACGACCGAAGGTCAAGCTACATCATCTAGCCTGGTCACTTTATATAATAGGATTAACAGAGTTTCGTTACAATACATTTACACATAGGACTCCTACTCCCTATCGTATACAGAGTGTAACATGTCCCTCCTTGACTGCCACGCCACCGCCCGCGCATTCAATGGCTGTATCTCTCGCCTGGGTGTTAAAAACCTTTCTCCCCCGCTCCTTTGACACATTCTATCCTCGCAGCCTCCTCTCCCATCCTTCCCAACCACCCACCCTCCTTCTATGGAGAGGTTCCCCAAAGATGGCGTCGCCGTGAACGGTTTCAGGCGGCGCTCGCTGCGTGTTCACGAGGCACGGGCGCTGTGGGATGCGGGCTACCCAGCACCGCCAGACATGCGGTTCCCTCAACACTGGTTCCTCAGCGTCGGCGGCCTACCCGTCCTGCCGGTCCCCCGTGCCTAGACGCGCTCGGCGGACATCTACCAGCACTACCGGGACTTCCTCATGCCGGAGGAGTGGAACAATTCCGCCTGGGATCTGGACAACATCCAGGCGTGGGACGAGCTTTTCGCGGACCAGCGGCAGGCCCGCCTCGAGGGCTTGTTCGTCTGTGGTACCAAAGTTGGTAGGCCAGCGCATGGCGGTACCTAAGTTGCCTGAAATTACCGCGTTTTGAAAAGTTGGGCCGCCAACTACCGAGAGGGGCAATTTCGATGCAAACTCGTCTCACCCCTACCAAATCCAAACATGCCGTGAAACTGCCCCGTGAAGTAGACAATCGGGACCCTCATGTCAGTAATATTTCCGTGACGCGAGCGCCAACGCGGCAACCACGTAGGCGAAACGAGATACTAGAGGAGCATCGTGCGTTCACCAAATTCACAAATCCACCCCCTCCCTCCTTTCGCATGAACCCTAGCACCGACAGCGTCGAAATACCCTCTCCAACCAGAATGATCTCTTCGGGCATTTGACTTCCGGCACCAAATTGCTGCGCCTACTCGCTGCTACCGAGCTCTAATGCCGAATGACGTGCCAGCCGTTGCGACGATCTAGCCCGCCTCTATTGCCGACGAGCTGAGCAGCGCGGAGGATGGCAGATCCATTTGCCGAGGAAGAAGTACTTCCGGCTAATTTCAGGTGAGCTACTCTTCTCTTTGCTATTCGCACTACCTATAACTGCTAGCTGGCTATTGGCATTACAGAGATATATCGAACATAGAATTGTTTGCTAGCATGACGCTGACAAACAATTCTTATCTTTTGTCTCCAATTTTCTGTCAACTAGGATCTCCGCTAAACCCAAATACACGGTTCTGGTGAGCATCTGCGGCTACCTCATTAAATTAGCACATGGGAAGAGAACGTGGAAAGAGGCTCAGAGTCTGAAGATGGAAGTAGCTCCTGTGCAGTTATGCACTGTCCCTGGTTTGGTTGTTGCTGTGCATGAACTTGCTGAAAGGAGGCCAGAGCAGACTGCACGGTTCAGCCTCGTTGATGACCGAGGCTTCAAGGTTCCTATAGTGTGTGATATTCAGCTAATTGGGTTGATGAAACAGCATGTTAGGCTTCGCGTGGTTATGTTGGTGTGTAACATAGTGGATGAGGAAGCTCCTGCTACTGGGAGCCGCCCAACTATTATTGGACAGGGAGGTCTAACTCAAACCCCTGCTGTTGTAGAGAAAAATGTGGTTCCTCGTCCGCGACATGCTTCGGTTAGGTAACCTCCTCGTAGGAGTCCCCATATTGCCGTTGTGGAAAACTCTGCTCTGGAATCTGCTGGTACTGGTCGTCCCCTTCCCCGTGCCTGTGTTGCTGCGGCTGCCGCTCACCCAATACATGCCGCTGTTGAGCAAACTAAGGCGTCCGGAGGCTGCCCCGTTGTGGTTGCCAAGACCGCCGCCTCGTGTGCTCCTCCTCCTCGAAACCGTCCTCAAGTTGTACGAACTCGTGCTCTGGAATCTGCTGGTACTGGTCGTCCTTGTGTTGTTGTTGATCTGGACATTGTTGACCCAATCCCTGCCACTGTTGAGCAAACTAAGGCTTCCGGAGGCTGCCCCACTGTTGTTGCAAAGACTGATGCCTTCTCTCCTCCTCGAACCCGTGCTCGAGTTCAGCGAGCTGCTGGTCTGAAGCCAGCTCATGGTCTGGACTCTGCTAGCAATCGAAACACTATTGTTGTGGGAACTTCTCCTGATCGTCGAGGTGGCAAGGCAGTAGCTGATCCTATTGTGGCTGACGTTAGAAGGGGCCCTGCCTGTCCACCATGTAATGTAGCTCCCGCTGCTAAGGGCCCTCGCCTTGCTCGTGGTCCTGGTACTTCCACCGAGGTTGATCCAGCTAACAATGACGCTGGTGATGGCGGCGGTGGCATTGGGGCTGGGTCTGATGGTGCCGCTCCATCTCTCGAACCTCTCGGAGGTTTCTATCCTGAAGAACCTGATGATGGCAAAGTAATCGTTCGTATCGATGTTGCGGATTATATTACAAAATTAGATGATGGCACAGAAAAATTCTATAACAAGTTTGATGTAATCCTTGGCAGATACGACCCTGAAGTGGTAGAGTTATCTGACCTGATGGCATCGTTACGTGTGAAGGTGCTGTGGGGGTCCTCCCAGGAAGCACGTTTGTTATATTATGGTTACAGGAGCAAAAAGGCTATCAAAGTGAAAGATACCAGGGATTTAGTCGTACCGTTTACAAGGAAACATTATAGAGGTGAATTTTACTTCCACTTGGTAGTGCTCACGGTTGGAGAGGAATTGGAACTCGACAATAGAGATGATGGACTTTTAGAAGGCATGCATGACCTGATCCATGGCATCATTGGGGCTGGTGCGACTGAGGGTGGCTTCTAATAGAGGAGAGTCTTACAGAGGAGCGTCATAAAGAGGAGTAGGAAGAGCATCCCCAGAAAGGGCACCCCGAAGAAGAACGTCACCAAGGAGACCATGCCAGAGAAGAGGACGCCCAAGAGTCGCACGACAAAAGGCACCACGCCGCAGAGTACGCCCTTGAGATCCAGTCAAAATGCCACACCAAACGGTAGAAGCAAAAACGCTAAGAGGGCTAGCACGATGGTGAACAATCCCAGGAGTGGTAGCAAAGAGGCGAAGATGGCTAGCACGGAGGCTACCACACCCAGTGGGAGCAGAAAAAACACTAATTTGGAGCGGAACACGTCGCTGTCAGGGAATTATGCCAGCGCGAAGGAGAACATGCCCAATAGTAGCAGCAAAAGGGCTAATTTGGAGTGGAACACGCCGCTGAGGTCAGGCAATAATGCCAGCACGAAGGAGAAGACGCCCAATAGTAGCAGCAAAAGGGCTAATTTGGAGCAGAACATGCCGCTGGGGTCAGGCAATAATGCCAACAGGAAGGAGAACACGCCCAATAGTAGCAACAAAAGGGCTAATTCGAAGAACACGCCGCAGAGGCCAGGCAATAATGCCAGCACCCTGGAGCCAACACCCGTGAGGGGAGGCAGTAAGGAGATCACACCCAAGAGCGGCAGCAAAAGGCCTAGTTCGATGGGGAATGGAACGCGGATGTCAAGCCCTACTGATACCATCAAGAAAGATTACATCAGGAAGGAGGATGTACACAGGAAGACCAAGAGGGTTCTGTACACTCAAGATGAAATTGATTCTGACTGATGTTTGTCCACTGAAGTACCTGGGTTGCGTGCAAACGTAAGACCACCCCATGTGGTTGCAGTAGAACCAACTGAGTGTCTTGGAGAAAACAGAGTTGCCAGTGAGGTGGACTGGGGCAATGTTCCTGTCCATCCGGGTGGAGACGATGGTGCAGTCCCACCCATGGGAGTCAATATGATGTGTACAGTACTAGGCAATAGAGACGATGGCGAAGATTCTGAATTAGATGAAGAAGCAGGCACTGTAGAGGATCAAGAATCTTGTGATGATGAAATAGACGAGGAACTTAATGATGAGGCTAGTACTCCAATCAATGATTTGGTGTTGAAGTATAAGAAATGAAATATGACCACGAGTATCCTATAATTTCGATCGGCACCGAGTTCAGGAGCATGCATGAGTTCAGGATGTCGTTCCGGCATTTTTGTATCAAGGGGGAGTTCGACGTTTATCGACTGAAGAACTATGCCGAGAGGTATGGGGCCATTTGCAAGTTAACGTGGATGAATGGACGGGCCGTGTTACATTGTCCATGGAGGATCACAACAAGATCCTTACCTGCGTCGACTACAATTAGGGTATTGGGGCAATGAATGCAGCAAACCATTAGAACTCTCTCTCTCTCTTTTCACTCTATAACTATAATTGATGTGCGATATCTTTCTGGCAACTAGTCGACTCTGCTTATCTTTTAAATGAATCTGTGTTGCAGGTGAACAAAATGGGCCCTCCACACATGTGTCCGACAGGCAGCAAACTGAAATCCTCAATGGCTGATACGGAGTGGGTGGTTATGCAATCTATGTCCATACTAAAGGATAACCCTAAGGAGACCGCGGAGAATATTCAGACTAGCCTCGGTTCTAAATACAACATTGTCCTTCTGTATTACACGGTTTGGAAAGGTAAAGAGAAAGCTCTGGGGGTCTTGCACGGGGATTGGACCAATAGCTTCAGGATGCTATACAACTTCAAGGCGGAGGTACAAGCTAGATGTCCGGGGAGTGTTGTGGAGATTGACACCGAATCAGAAGGTGGTAAAATATATTTCAAAAGATTTTTCATGGCGCTTAAACCTTGCATCGATGGATTCAAGGATGGCTGTAGGCCGTATCTGAGTGTAGACAACACTGTCCTAACTGGCAAATGGAAAGGTTGCCTGCCATCTGCCACATTACTTGATGGTCACAACTGGATGTTCCTAGTGGCATTCGGGCTGTTTGAAACAAAAACAGAGGAAAACTGGGTTTGGTTTATGAGGAAGCTCAGGAGATCAATAGGCCACATGGATCCATTGGCTATATCCACGGATGCATGCAAAGGGTTGACGAATGCAGTGAAGGAGGTGTTCCCGCAAGCTGAAGGTAGAGAACGCCATGCCCATATGATGCTCAACTTGTACTCACACTACGCAGGCAGCGTATTTTGTTACATGTTTCCTGCTGCTAGAGTTTACAAACCTAGTAGCAGCGATTATTTCATGAGCAAGATTTTTGCCGAAGCCCCTGAACTTCCAGAGTACTTAGCCATCCATCATTCGCAGCTATGGAAGAGGAGTCAATTCAACCCTGACATCAAAGTTGATTACATAAACAACAACCTTGCAGAATGCCTGAATAACTGGGTGAAGGACATAAAAGTGCGTCATGTTCATATCTTGATGGATAGCATACGTGGTATGATCATGAAGCTGTTAAGAGAGAGATCGGTAGGATACTTAGAGGACATATGCTACCGCCAGTTGTACAGCAACTACACAAGAGAAGCCGAGGACTTGCTCATCTTAAGGTTCTCCTGTCAACCAGCAGAAGCTGTGAGGTGGTCGATATGTCCAAGAGTGGCAAAAGGGATGTTGTGAACATCGAGCTGCGAGAATGCACCTGCTTAGAGTGGCAGCATACCGGGAAACCTTGCGACCACGCCTTGGCCTTCTTGGTGAAGAAAAGAACTCTACCACATTTGGATCAGTATTTGTCAGACTACTACTCTATGGAAAAGTTCAGAGCTACGTACGCTGGATCCGTCGAGCCATGTACAGACCCATCTCAGTGGCCTCAAGTCCAACTATCTTTCGAGCTTTGCCAGCCAGTTACAAAAAGGGGCAGAGGAAGACCCCAGGTGAATAGGTTTAAGAATTTTCTCGAGAAGAAGGGTTCGGCTTTCTGTGCAACAAAGAAGGGAAAAAACAGATGCAAGACCTGCCATCTTATAGGCCATAGAGCAGTTGGATGTCCCCTTAATGCTCCCAAACCTAGGTATGAGATGGTACATTCACACAAAAAAATTGTTTATAGTCTGTAGATATAAGGTAGTAATCCATGTACTGTTTTTTTACATGAAGCACAAGGTAAGAAACAAGACAGCCAACTCCGTGATTTTTCTGCGGGAAGAAAACCAAAACGAGTGGAGTGATGATGCCGAACAAGATTCTGGTGCTGATTGGCCTGACTTCCCTCGGCCGGAGATGCGGGGTACGTGAAGGTAAGAAAATTGGCACCCAGGAAGAGGAAGAAGACAGGAGATGAAGAAGCCAGTGAACGTGAAGGAAAGAGGAAGAAAGTTGACACCCAAGCAGAGAAAGAGGGCTAGCAGTGTAGCAGCCTAATGATGTATTGAACTTGAACCTATATATGTAGTTCGGTTAAACTCTGGAGCTGTGTGCGTGGAACTTGTCGGGCGAAACAATCTGCCTCCCGTACTCGGAGTAAAATGTATCGCGACTTTAGGATTAGATATGGCCGAGGCCACTAGTTGAATCCAAAACTGTGACTGTGCCACTACTATCTGAACAATCGCGATAGCTAAGCGGTTAAATCCTCTCCAAAATCAATGGGTATTAGTGGCACATACATGATTTATTTATAGGTGCTTAATAAATCCCTGCTATTGGCATTACACTTACGATAAGTTTCTGGGCTGGAAAACAATTCCTTAAGCTGGCCGCTACACTCCACGAAGCAGCAACTTATTTCAGCTGTTGGACAATGACATGGCAACATAAACTGCAAATGCAACAGATAATGCCCAGATAATGAGGAAATTGTGTCCACTATCTGGCCTAACCTTGAGCCCGTCTGTCTCACCACGTCCCTGCCCCTGCCTACCCTACACCTGGCGAAGCTCCTGGATCTCTCGCTCCATCGAACGAATCTCCTCTTTCTTGTCCCACACAGCATCACGCAAATCCTGAACAAGCTCTCTGTGAAAACCTGTCAGTGGCTTTTCCATCCACACAAACTTGTCACAGCCAGTCCCCCTCCCTTCCTGCGTCGTAGATCGAAGGAACCAAAAAATAATAATTACATTACGCTTTCCAGATCTGGGTTACCATTGTACCTACAGTAGGAACTTACCGCTCTGATGCTGCAGTTGCTGAATTTTCCTGCAGTATTTTCGTCGGTCCATGAAATCCATCTCGGCATCTTCTCACCACATAAACACAGCATATCGGGGTAGTAATCGTAGGGCGCCCTCCGGTACCTGATGGGGGCACCCGCCTGACAGCGTTGAGCCGACCCTGATTCCGCCTGAGACGAACTGCACGAGCTGCGAGCCATGAGCGAGGGGAGCAAGGGCAGAGGAAAGAGGAGCCTTTGGATGTCAGGGTAGTGGTGAAGCGTGATTTATCCCTACTTAATAACTCGGGCAGAATCCTACCGTCCACATTCGGCTGACAGGTGGGGGACCTAGCGTGTGGACTTGTCAAAAAAACTCACGCCTTCGTGGTTCAAAAGCCCTGTCGCGCGCATTGGCCGAAATTTTTTGGTACCTTGCCCGCGTACATATCATTGGGAGGTCTTGCTCAGGAACCAGACACGCCTGGCCCACAATCTTACTCCCTCCTAGGCACTTGTCATGGCTCGCGCCAGCAGATCCATCCGCTCCACCGCTTCCGGTAGGGCTTGCCGCAGCGGATCCACCCCAAGATCCTACGGTCGCAGTATCAAATGGCCATGGTTTCTTGAGAGGAGCGACGATGCTACGTATGCGAGCTCGGCCCCTCCTACCTGTAGAAGGACTGATGCGGCGTTGGGCTCGACCAGGAGCCGCCAGGCGCGACGGCGCTCGGTCCACGCCAACCCCGTCACCTTCGTCATTGTCGATTCCGATGTGGAGGACGACGGGGACGAAGCTGTGCAGAACACCATTGTTGCCTCCTTGCCGAAGGGCAAGCCACGGGCGGGAGTGGATGTCGCCGGGAAGGGCACGGCGGCGTCACCAATCGAGGTGGACTCCGACGACTACGGTGTGATGTGGGATTAGATGTTGTTTAGGATGGTTGCAATTTCGGTTGTGTTTAATGCAAGTACAATTATTGTAATGTGTTTGTCGAGCTATATTGAGAAATATGTGCAATAACGGCGTGTGAGTTCTTCCACTTTAGAAATTGTGTCTGTGCCATTTGCATGTTGCATTATCAACGTAGATTGCTTGTAAACAATCCAATGAAAATCATCAGATTACAACCATCGGACGGGAGTGGTAGGATGGAAGAGAAGTTGGGACACTGGCTTGGAGGGGAAGGAAGAGGGGGGGGGGGGTGACATTGGTAGGTGGGCCCTCGGAACACGTGACACTGACATGCGGGAGCGGGAGCACACGGTCTTGCCGGTCTGTCCAGAGCAAGCGGACTTTACAACGTGACAACAAAAAGCTGATTGGACCAATATAATAACTCGTCGAAGTATTAAGGAGTACTGAAAACTACAACTGGGGTACATTCACACAACACGTATGCTCTAAGCACCTGAGAAGCATCTCTTAAGTCTAACAGTAATGACAACACAAGTACTACATTTGCCTGTCAGTCTTCTCGATACAAATGTAGAAATGCATCTGCCTGTTCGGTCTAGCACCGACAAGGTACTGAGATGGCACGCATAGGATCGACCTTAGGTCCACATACTCCACCTCCTGCAGCGTCGGGCAGCTCGGCGCCTCGGCTAGCACAAGAATGCTATCCGACGATGGCGGCTGGGCGTTCGCCCACATGCGCACCGTTTATATAGGCCAGGCGCACGAGACCGACCTGACGCTTATGGCACCCACGACGGTGGGCCCGGCTCTGGTTCCCGGAACACCGGCGGTGATGGTCAGGACGAAAACAGAGCCGTCCCCCCTAGAAAATTAGCAGGCGGCGTGCCGAGTCAGTGAACGGCACCTGCTCTTGGAGAAGTTGGGCTTGCCCGTACGATATCCTAATCACTTCGATCAAGTGCCCATCTGCAAGGTGGACGACGAGCTCTGCCGGCGGGCCGGTGTAGTTGCATCCCGGCTCCGTGCAGGCGCATGCGCCTTGCGGGCACGCGAGCTCGTGGAGTGGGAGCTCGCGGTAGGAGTAACGGCAAAAGCATCCTGGGTGGGAGCACACGAGCGGGAACACCGTTGCGAAGTTGCGCGCGAGGATCTCGAGATTCTTGGGCTCCCACATCTGAAGTTCGTCGAAAATCGAAAAAAAGATCAACAGTTAGATTGGCGAATAGCAGGAATATGTAGGATAAGTTCAAAAGCTTGTAAAATGATTTCTTACCATGAAGGTAGCGACCGGAGAATTAGCGGATGTCGCCGGCTTGCGGCTACGGCAGGATGCAAGTGAAGTGGGGAAAGTGGCTTCGAGGGGAAGGAAGAGAAGTACGGGGACAAAGAGAAGTAACGGGGACGTGACACTGGGATATGGACCACTGAACTCGTGAGTCGTAACACTCGCAACATGCTAGTTTGTCCAGAGCAAGCGTGGCCAATCATGCCGCAGAACAGTCTACTCGAGGATCGTTCTCGCCAAGCCCATCCCAATCGTCCAAGCGCCCCAATCGAACGGCATGTAATAATCATCAAGCAGAACAACTGTGTTATGGCGTGCCATCTAGAAGACTCGGTCTAACGGTGGATCCATTGGGGGGCAGTGCTAGTTTTAGTATAAGAAAAAGCATGAAATGACTCAAATGGATCCCTATGTGGTTTGTGGAAATAACACACATGCAATGAATCTAGTGGTTGATCCATGTGTGGTTTGTGGAAATAACAGACATGCAATGACTCTAGTGTTGGTTTTAGTATAAGAACACACATGCAATGACTCTAGTGGGTTCACATGTGGTTTGTGAAAAGAACACACATGCAATGACCACTGGTTGATCCATATGTGGTTTTTGGAAAGAACACACATGCAATGACACTGCTCGATCCATGTGTGGTTTGTGGAAAGAACACACATGCAATGACTCTAGTGGTTGATCCATGTGTGGTTTGTGGAAATAACACACATGCAATGACTCTAATGGATCCATAAGTGGTTTATGGAAAAAACACATGCAATGACCACTGGTTGATCCATATGTGGTTTGTGGAAAGAACACACATGCAATGACCACTTGTTGATCCATGTGTGGTTTGAGGAAAGAAAACACATGCAATGACAGTGGTGCAATGACTCTAGTGCTAGTTTTAGTATAAGAACACACATACAATGACTCTAGTGGGTCCACATGTAGTTTGTGAAAAGAACACACATGCAAAGACCACTAATTGATCCATAAGTTGTTTGTGGAAAAGACAACACATGCAATGAGTCTAGTGGATCCATGTGTGGTTTGTGGAAAAGAACACACATGCAATGACTCTAGTACTGGTTTGTGGTTTTAGTATAAGAACAAACATGCAATTACTCAAATGGATCCATATGTGGTTTGTGGAAAGAACACACATGCAATGACTCTGGTTGATCCATATGTGGTTTGTGGAAAGAACACACATGCAATGACCACTGGTTGATCCATATGTGGTTTGTGGAAAAGAACACACATGCAATGACCACTGGTTGATCCATGTGTGGTTTGTGGAAAGAACACACATGCAATGACAGTGGTGGATCCATGTGTGGTTTGTGAAAAGAACACACATGCAATGACTCTAGTGCTGATTTTAGTATAAGAACACACATCCAATGACTCTAGTGGTTGATCCATGTGTGGTTTGTGGAAATAACATACATGCAATGACTCTAGTGGTTGATCCATGTGTGGTTTGTGGAAATAACACACATGCAATGACTCTAATGGATCCATAAGTGGTTATGGAAAAGAACACACATGCAATGACGACTGGTTGATCCATATGTGGTTTGTGGAAAGAACACACATGCAATGACCACTTGTTGATCCATGTGTCGTTTGTGGAAAGAACACACATGCAATGACAGTGGTGGATCCATGTGTTGTTTGTGGATAGAACACACATGCAATGACTCTAGTGCTAGTTTTAGTATGACAACACACATGCAATGACTCTAGTGGGTTGATATATTGAAAATGTACCTATAATTTTTGATGTTCCATGCTTGGTTTTATCCACTTTCTTGTGTTTTGTTCCAACTTTGGAGTACTTTTCATATGATTTCTTGGACTAACGTATTAATAAGAGCCACAGTGTCAGCTACCTGTTTTCTGCTGTTTTTGGTTGCAAGAAAGTCCGAAAATGAATATTCTCGGAATTGGACGGGACAAAAGATGAACTGCCTATTTTTCCGGAAGTGATCAAGTGCCAGAATACAAGATGGAGAGGGACCAGGGGGCCACCAGACCACCTGGCGGCGCGGCCCAGCCTGGCCCGTGCCAGGGGGTGGTGAGGCCAGCCCTGGAACCCCCTCGGCCTCTCCTTCCGCCTATAATTTGCCCTCGGGACGAAAACCCTAGGTACCCGATCAAAAATCCACGAAAGAGTCTGTAGCCGCCGTCATATCCATTCCTAGATCGGGAGGGATCTGAAGCTCTTCCCGGCACCCTGCCAGAGAGGGGAATTCACCCCGAAGGCCTTCTTCATCACCATGCAAGCCTCCGGTGTGATGCGTGAGTAGTTCATCCTTGGACTACGGATCCATGTAGTAGCTAGATGGCTGGTTTCTCCTCCTTTGTGCTTTCATGTTTAGATCTTGTGAGCTCCGTTCATGATCAAGATTATCTTTTTGTAATTCATACATGTTGTGTTTGCGGGGATCCGATGGATATTGAGATGCTATTTCAGATTGATTATTGATTCTATCATGTCTTTGTTATTTGAGATCTTGCATGCTTTCCGTTGTTAGTAGCTATCTTGGCCAAGTAGATGCTAGCAACTCCAAGAGTTAGTATTTATGCTCGATAGTGGGTTCATGCCTCTGGTAATCTGGGGAAGTGACAGAAATCTCTAAGGTACTAGATGTGATGTTGCTACTAGGGAGAAAACAATGATCCTTTGTTCATAGAACAATTGTATTGTTTACTTTACACGCAGTTTGTAAAGCAATAATTTGTTGCTTGCAACTTAATACTGGAGGGGGTTCGGACGATAACCTGAAGGTGGATTATTAGTCATAGATGCAGTTGGATGGCGGTCTATGTATTATGTTGTAATGCCCAATCAAGTCTCAAAGGAGTCAAGATGATTAGTATATGCATGTATTGCTTTCTCGCTGTTTTTCAATTGCCCCGCTGTAATTTGTTCACCCAGCATGTTATCTATCTTAAGGAGAGCCACCTCTAGTGAACTATGGATCCCGGTCCTTTTACTTTACATACAATCTACAATCTTTTACTGCTTTGTGTTTACTTTCTGCAAACTTTTACTTTTACCAGCACCGGTAGTGCGCCCTGCCAAAGCTCAGCTAGTAACAACTTTGGGGTGTTTCCTTGCTCCTACTGGTTCGATTAAACCTTGGTTTCATAACTGAGGGAAACTTGCTGTTGTGCTCATCATACCTTCCTCTTGGGGTTCCCAACGAGCTCTACATCAACACCACGCACCAAGCACTTTTCTGGGCGCCGTGTATTGAGCCATCAAGCATTTTTCTGGCGCCATTGCCGGGGAGTCAAGGACATCTTCACAAGGGGAGTCCCTCATAACCAATCTCTTTACTTTGTTGTTTTTGTTTTGCTTAGTTTTCTTTTTGCTTTGTTTGCTTGTTTTGTTCTTCAAAAAACACAAAAAAAATTAGTTCCTTTCTTAAGTTGCCTTTATGACTAGCTCTGCTCCAATCACTATTTCATTATGGATAGCTCACTCAGTTTCCTATTTGGGAACAGTATTATGACTGCTAAGGTAATAGATGAACCACCGCCTGCTAGAACCTCCATGGAAGAAGAAATTGCTGAACCTGAAAGCTCATTAGATGAAAAAGAGGAGGAGAGTGATGGACAAAAGGAGGAAGAATGGATCTACCCATGCCTACCTTCTAATGAGAGTAACTCTTTATCCCTTACATTATTTGATTGTCCCCCATGCTTATCAAAGGAGGGTGAATGTTATGTTCCCGAGGATTCTTTTGAAAATGTTTATAATAAAGCTCTAGTGCTTGTAGATCATGAAAAGAATGCTTTATGTCATAGTTATATTGTTGAGTTTATTCATGAGGCTACTAAAAATTATTATGAGAGAGGAAAATATGGTTGTAGAAGTTTTTATGGTAATGACACCTCTCTATGTGCTGAAAGTTTCGAAGTTACTTTTGTTTTATCTTCCTATGCCTGTCACTTTGTTCTTTGTGCATTTATTTGCATACAAGATTCCTATGCATAGGCAGTGGGTTAGACTTAAATGTGTTTTGAATTTGCTTCTTGATGCTCTCTTTTACTTCAATTCGTATTTCCTATGAGAGCATCTTCTCAATTTTTTATGCCTAACTTAAATAGCGTTAAAGAAAAGTACTTGTTGGGAGATAACCCAAGAGTTTTAGATGAGTCTTGGAAGTTATTACCTCTGTAATAACCTCTCCTTATCCTTTTTATTTTCTTTTTGTGCCAGGAGTAACCTCTAATGAGAGTGAAGTAATGATTTGGAAAGTTGCTGTCCCGAAACAGATTTCTGTGCTTCACCGTAAAAATTCCTGAGAGAGCTCTGTACATCGGATTGAGCTGTAATGGTTTTTTCTTCTGCCCCAGGTTGTTATCTAACTTTCGTTAGTTCAACACTTTTAAATTTGAGCAACAGAAGGTCTTCGAAAAAATTTGTCTTTACCTGCTGGTCTGTTTTGACAGATTTCTGCCATTTTCTGCATTTGCTTCTTGTTAGTTCCTTCTTGAGTTCCTTTGGAGAATTGAGATTTTTGAGGGAAGTTCTACAGTAGGTATTGTTCTAATGGAAGTTTATTTAGTGTTAGAACTGAACCTTGAGACTTATTTATCTTAAGTGCACTAATGTTGCTAATGAGATTTTGTGAAGTTTTGTATGAAGGAAAAATTCCAGGTGTATGGAAGGAATGAGTAATGAGATGAAGGATGGACTAAAGCTCAAGCTTGGGGATGCCACACGTGTCACCCCAAGAAATTTCCAAGAATTACAAGCGTCAAAGCTTGGGGATGCCCAAGGCATCCCCGTCTTCATCAATAAAAATTCTAGGTTTCTTCCAAACGCTTCATTTTTATTGTTTCATGCACAGTTGTGTTTTTCTTGGAGCGTCTTCTTTTCGTTTTCGTTTTGGTTTTCGTTTGCTTTGGTTTGCTTAGTTTTCTGAATAAATTGGTTGGACCCCCTCTTTCACACTTTGGTTTGCGTAGTTTGGTTTGGTTTGGAAAAGAGTAGGAAACTTCATGCTTATGTGGTAAAAAGAGCTCGTTTTTTACTGTGGCATATGCTTTGTCATGCCATGCTTGATATTGTTTTGGCTTTATGCTTAGTATTTTTTGCTGTAGCATGAATTGTTATAAACAATTGAGATAGCTTAATGTGCCTTGGATGAATCATGCATTGTTTTAGCATATTAAATCATAGTATAGTGGTATTCTTCTTTGATGCTTTATTTGGGTTGACTTAGCACATGCTTACACCATGTTATGACTATCTCAAGTCACCATAGCCTTTATGACCTTTAGTTTTCAACTTGTAGTATCACTTTATGCTTTGATCAATGATGTTTTGTCGCTCTGCATGATTATGGCCATTATTGCTCTCTTAGTTTGTCGCTCCCAGTCTTTTGCTAGCCTCCACCACCAAGTATGAGTTCCACTCATGCATCCAACTCCCTAAACCAAGTTATTCCAAAGAGTCCACCATACCTACCTACTAGCTTATGCTATTCCAAGTATATTCATGCTTTTGTTTACCTTCCACTTGTTATGAGAAAACTAGTGATTAAAGCTCTCACGAACTTGATGGCACACTTTACTTTATTGCCTCTAATAAACTTGAACCATTGTGTCTTCTATGTTGTATATGCTTGCACTTATTTGTTGGGAATTAGCATAACCATGCTTTCATGGGGAACGCTTTCAACATTGCACGTGGTACTTGTACCTAGTTGATATCATGCTCTTTTGTATATGGATGTCGTCGGTGTGAAATGAAAGGGGAGCTTGTAAGTCCATGGAGTTATGTATATGTGTTAGAGAAACGCCTGGGCCGCTGGTCTAATCCATGCTGACATGGTGGAAACCTGCAGCGTAACCATAATGAGCTGTCTATGAAGCATTCTTCTTATATAAAAAAGAGTCCTATATTGAGAAAAAAGAGAAAAGAAAAAAAAGAGATACTATGAAAAGAGGAAAGAGAGAAAAAAGCACCATATTCCCATGGTAAATAAGAAGAATGCTGAGATGCTCGTTGTCTGCTTGCCTTGTCATTTTGATATGGGGATTCTTCCGTATCATCGGGCAAGGGGTACCCCGTTGGCGGTTCTCAATGATACACATGTACTTACGATGACAAGAACTTACCGGTGACTAAACTTGAGTAGCATGAGGAGCGGCCCTCGTATACAAGGGACATGAGATTTCTGACTTATACTTCATCAAGCATGTACACCATAGTTTGTTCATTTTAACCTTAATCACTTCAAGATGCTTATGATAGGGGCAATGAGATCTGAAACCTTTAAGTATCATAATTTTTGGAAGCTCTTTATGAGACTTGAATCCCTACTTCCTTTTTACAAAAGGCTTTTCTTCCACCACTATATTGAGTCTTCACCTTCTATCTTTATGCACCTACTTTGAGAGCATAGTGTCCATTCTTAGTTCTATGTGCATTGTCCCAAGACTAGTTGATTGATGAATAACTTGTTATTGCTTGTTTGAAACTATTGTATCTAGTCACTCTTATGAACTTTGAAGGTGTCCTATGCATTTATATTTGCTACTCTATTGAGAGACAAGCTGAATACTTTTATGCTATGTTTTCTTTATGTGAAACAAACAAACGTCTTGAAAAGCATTGTTATTCATGAATCTTTTGTTTGTGCCTTTTCATGTTGCATCATAGTTTCTTTGCTTATTGCTAGAACTTTGTCTTTCATGTTATGATTGAAGTACTATGATCCCAGCTTTGAATGTTATGCAGAATACTTTGATCAAGTCTTTGATGGTGCATGTCACCTCAAAAATTATTTCTTTTTATCACTTACCTACTCAAGGACGAGAGGAGTTAACTTGGGGATGTTGATACATTGCAAATGTATCTATAATTTTTGATGTTCCATGCTTGGTTTTATCCAATTTCTTGTGTTTTGTTCCAACTTTGGAGTACTTTTCATATGATTTCTTGGACTAACCTATTAACAAGAGCCACAGTGCCAGCTGCCTGTTTTCTGCTGTTTTTGGTTCCAGGAAAGTCAGAAAATGAATATTCTCGGAATTGGACGGGACAAAAGCTAAAGTGCCTATTTTTCCGGAAGTGATCAAGTGCCAGAATACAAGACGGAGAGGGACATGGGGCCACCACACCACCTGGCGGCGCGGCCCAGCCTGGCCCGCGCCAGGGGGTGGTGAGGCCAGCCCTGGCACCCCCTCGGCCTCTCCTTCCGCCTATAAGTTTCCCTTAGGATGAAAACCCTAGGTACCCGATCAAAAATCCACGAAAGAGTCTGTAGCCACCGTCATCTCCATCCCTAGATCAGGAGGGATCTGAAGCTCTTCCCGGCACCCTGCCGGAGAGGGGAATTCACCATGGAGGCCTTCTTCATCACCATGCAAGCCTCCGGTGTGATGCGTGAGTAGTTCATCCTTGGACTACGGATCCATGTAGTAGCTAGATAGCTGGTTTCTCCTCCTTTGTGCTTTCATGTTTAGATCTTGTGAGCTCCGTTCGTGATCAAGATCATCTTTTTGTAATTCATACATGTTGTGTTTGAGGGGATCCGATGGATATTGAGATGCTATTTCAGATTGATTATTGATTCTATCATGTCTTTGTTATTTGAGATCTTGCATGATTTCCGTTGTTAGTAGCTATCTTGGCCAAGTAGATGCTAGCAACTCCAAGAGTTAGTATTTATGCTCGATAGTGGGTTCATGCCTCTGGTAAGCTGGGGAAGTGATAGAAATCTCTATGGTACTAGAAGTGATGTTGCTACTAGGGAGAAAACAACGGTCCTTTGTTCATAGAACAATTGTATTGTTTACTTTACACGTAGTTCGTAAAGCAATAATCTGTTGCTTACAACTTAATACTGGAGGGGGTTCGGACGATAACCTGAAGGTGGATTATTAGTCATAGATGCAGTTGGATGGCGGTCTATGTATTATGTTGTAATGCCCAATCAAGTCTCAAAGGAGTCAAGATGATTAGTATATGCATGTATTGCTTTCTCGGTGTTTGTCAATTGCCCCGCTGTAATTTGTTCACCCAGCATGTTATCTATCTTAAGGAGAGCCACCTCTAGTGAACTATGGATCCCGGACCTTTTACTTTACATACAATCTACAATCTTTTACTGCTTTGTGTTTACTTTCTGGTTTGTGGATTTTAGTATAAGAACACACGTGCAATGACTCTAGTGGATCCATATGTGGTTTGTGGAAAGAACACACATGCAATGACACTGGTTGATCCATATGTGGTTTGTGGAAAGAACACACATGCAATGACACTACTTGATCCATGTGTGGTTTGTGCAAAAGAACACACATGCAATGACCACTTGTTGATCCATGTGTGGGTTGTGGAAAGAACACACATGCAATGACCACTTGTTGATACATGTGTGGTTTGTGGAAAGAACACACATGCAATGACCACTGGTTGATCCATATATGGTTTGTGGAAAGAACACACATGCAATGACCACTAGTTGATCCATAAGTGGTTTGTGGATAGAACACACATGCAATGAGTCTAGTGCTGGTTTGTGGTTTTAGTATAAGAACAAACATGCAATGACTCAAATGGTTTATGGAAAGAACACACATGCAATGACCACTGGTTGATCCATAAGTTGTTTGTGGAAAAGAACACACATGCAATGACTCTAGTGCCGGTTTGTGGTTTTAGTATCAGAACAAACATGCAGTGACTCAAATGGATCCATATGTGGTTTGTGGAAAGAACACACATGGAATGACACTGGTTGATCTATATGTGGTTTGTGGAAAGAACACACATGCAATGACCACTGGTTGATCCACATGTGGTTTGTGGAAAAGAACACACATGAAAAGACCACTGGTTGATCCATAAATTGTTTGTGGAAAAGAACACACATGCAATGAGTCTAGTGGATCCATTCGTGGTTTGTGGAAAAGAACACACATGCAATGACTCTAGTGGTTGATCCATGTGTGGTTTGTGGAAATAACACACATGGAATGACTCTAGTGGTTGATCCATATGTGGTTTGTGGAAAGAACACACATCCAATGACACTTCTTTATCCATGTGTGGTTTGTGGAAAAGAACACACATGCAATGACCACTGGTTGATCCATGTTTGGTTTGTGGAAAGAACACACATGCAATGACAGTGGTGGATACATGTGTGGTTTGTGGATAGAACACACATGCAATGACTATAGTGCTAGTTTTCGTATAAGAACACACATGCACTGACATTAGTGGGTCCACATGTAGTTTGTTAAAAGAACACACATGCAATGACCACTAGTCGATCCATAAGTTGTTTGTCGAAAATAACACGCATGCAATGATTCTAGTGGATCCATGTGTGGTTTGTGGAAAAGAACACGCATGCAATGACTCTAGTGGTTGATCCATGTGTGGTTTGTGGAAATAACACACATGCAATGACTCTAATGGATCCATAAGTGGTTTATGGAAAAGAACACACATGCAATGACTCTAGTGCTAGTTTTAGTATAAGAACACATACAATGACTCTAGAGGGTCCACATGTAGTTTGTGAAAAGAACACGCATGCAATGACCACTGGTTGATCCATAAGTTGTTTGTGGAAAAGAACACACATGCAATGACTCTAGTGCCGGTTTGTGGTTTTAGTATAAGAACAAACATGCAATGACTCAAATGGATCCATATGTGGTTTGTGGAAAGAACACACATGCAATGACCACTGCTTGATCCACATGTGGTTTGTCGAAAAGAACACACATGCAAAGACCACTGGTTGATCCATAAGTTGTTTGTGGAAAAGAACACACATGCAATAAGTCTAGTGGATACATGTGTGGTTCGTGGAAAAGAACACACATGCAATGAGTCTAGTGCTTGTTTGTGGTTTTAGTATAAGAACAAACATGCAATTACTCAAATGGATCCATATGTGGTTTGTGGAAAGAACACACATGCAATGACCACTGGTTGATCCATGTGTGGTTTGTGGAAAAGAACACACATGACATGACCACTGGTTGATCCATGTGTGGATTTTGGAAAGAACACACATGCAATGACCACTGATTGATCCATATGTAGTTTGTGGAAAAGAACACACATGCAAAGACCACTGGTTGATCCATATGTGGTTTGTGGAAAGAACACACATGCAATGACTCTAGTCCTAGGTTTAGTATAAGAACACACATACAATGACTCTAGTGGGTCCACATGTAGTTTGTGAAAAGAACACACATGCAATGACCACTGGTTGATCCATAAGTTGTTTGTGGAAAAGAACACACATGCAATGAGTCTAGTGGATCCATGTGTGGTTTGTGGAAAGAACACACATGCAATGAGTCTAGTGCTGGTTTGTGGTTTGAGTATAAGAACAAACATGCAATTACTCAAATGATTCCATATGTGGTTTGAGGAAAGAACACACATGCAATGACCACTGGTTGATCCATGTGTGGTTTGTGGAAAAGAACCCACATGCAATGACCACTGGTTGATCCATGTGTGGTTTTTGGAAAGAACACACATGAAATGGCCACTAGTTGATCCATGTGTGGTTTGTGGAAAGAACACACATGCAATGACAGTGGTCGATCCATGTGTGGTTTGTGAAAAGAACACACATACAATGACTCTAGTGCTGGTTTTAGTATAAGAACACACATGCAATGACTCTAGTGGGTTCACATGTGGTTTGTGAAAAGAACACACATGCAATGACACTGGTTGATCCATATGTGGTTTATGGAAAGAAGACACACTCAATGATACTTCTTGATCCATGTGTGGTTTCTGGAAAAGAACATACATGAAATGACCACTTGTTGATCCATGTGTGGCTTGTGGAAAGAACACACATGCAATTACCACTTGTTGATCCATGTGTGGTTTGTGGAAAAGAACACACATGCAATGACCACTGGTTGATCGATATGTGGTTTGTGGAAAGAACACACGTGCAATGACCACTGGTTGATCCATAAGTGGTTTGTGGATAGAACACACATGCAATGAGTCTAGTGCTAGTTTGTGGTTTTAGTATAAGAACAAACATGCAATGACTCAAATGGTTTGTGGAAAGAACACACATGCAATGACCACTGGTTGATCCATATGTGGTTTGTGGAAAACAACACACATGCAATGACCACTGGTTGATCCATGTGTGGTTTGTGGAAAGAACACACATGCAATGACAGTGGTGGATCCATGTGTGGTTTGTGAAAAGAACACACATGCAATGAATCTAGTATTGGTTTTAGTATAAGAACACACATGCAATGACTCTAGTGGGTTCACATGTGGTTTGTGAAAAGAATAAACATGCAATGACACTGGTTGATCCATATGTGGTTTGTGGAAAGAACACACACGCAATGACACTGCTTGATCCATGTATGGTTTGTGGAAAAGAACACACATGCAATGACCACTGGTTGATCCATGTGTGGTTTGTGGAAAAGAACACACATGCAATGACCACTGGTTGATCCATGTGTGGTTTGTGGAAAGAACACACATGCAATGACCACTGGTTGATCCATATGTGGTTTGTGGAAATGAACACACATGCAATGACCACTGGTTGATCCATATGTGGTTTGTGGAAAGAACACACATGCAATGACCACTGGTTGATCCATGTGTGGTTTGTGAAAACAACACACATGCAATGCCACCGGTTGATCCATAAGTGGTTTGTGGAAAAGAACACACATGCAATGAACACTGGTGGATCCATAAGTGGTTTGTGGAAAGAACACGCATGCAATGACTCTAGTGCTGGTTTGTGGTTTTAGTATAAGAACAAACATGCAATGCCACAAATGGATCCATATGTGGTTTGTGGAAAGAACACACATGCAATGACACTGGTTGATCCATGTGTGGTTTGTGGAAAGAACACACATGCAATGACTCTAGTGGTTGATCCATGTGTGGTTTGTGGAAATAACACACATGCAATGACTCTAATGCTGGTTTTAGTTTAAGAACACATATGGATCCATATGTGGTTTGTGGAAAAGAACACACATGCAATGACCATTGATTGATCCATAAGTGGTTTGTGGAAAGAACACACATGTAGTGAACACTGGTTGATCCATGTGTGGTTTGTGAAAAGAACACACATGCAATGCCATTGGTTGATCCATATGTGGTTCGTGGAAAGAACAAACATGAAATAACACTGGTTGATCCAAATGTGGTTCATGACAGGAACACACATGCAATAACTCTTGTGGATACATATGTGGTTTGTGGAAAGAACACACGTGCAATGAACTCTACTGGATCTATCTTGGCATAATTTGATGTATGCCACGATGCATTTCATTGTAAAGGACACCCACTTTCCATTTTTATACTACTCAGCTTTGCCCCCTCCCCCCTCTCTCTCTCTCTTTCGTAGAAGCCCAAACATGTGCCCACTCTGTCTGCTACGCCCTGATTGGTTGTCACAGTTGTCATGTGGATCGTGCGCACCAACCGTTGATCCTGTGTGATCCAACGAGGCTCGTTGCACACGTCGTGCCCTTCATAGGACAGCGGGAGAAAGCATAGACGTCTCCCTCAACGAGACTTCTACAAGAAGGAACACGATGCCGTCCATGGAAAAAGTCGTCGAGTGGTCATGTCATGTTTAATATAGTCTACAAAGCCTACAAGCCTACTGCACGGCAACTGGTCATCCACGGACCACCGACTATACCATTTTTAGTATGCAGCGCGCCTGCACTCTCACTTCCGTCAGGCCCCCACCACATGAACCTTCCACGCGGCAGCCGCAACTGGAAGAGCTGTCAACCGGGGCCCTCGAGGAGGCCTAAACGTCCCCGCATTAAAAACCCAGCCTATCGGGTCCTCCATTTGCACTCATCCACTACTCTCTCTTTCCTATCCAGCAAAACCCCACAATCTTGAACGTACTTGCACGAACCTTCTCCATGAAACCAGTGCGTGGGGGTGAGTTTACGGGCATCGCCGCTAGGGTGGTGCTTCATGCGGCAGATCTGGAGGAGCATCACGTAGCACAGGCCGAGGAGGACGTGCAGTTCAACCCCTTGGGGGACCATGTGCACGCCGGTGCTGACGACTTCGGAGGCGCCGATGAGGGCGTGGAGTTCGACGAATACGCTCCGCTCGTGTACCCGGAGGTACATCTATTTCTACATGTTTCATATTTTCTGCTCGAGCTTAATCTATCCAGGCGTCATAAAAAATCTAGTCCTAATGATTAGATGCAACGTACGAACCGGTACATGGAGAGATCTAGTCTGTTCTGAATGAATCCACATTATTTATTTATTAATAAGTTACCAAGAACACAAACCACATTAATTTAGGAGCGAGCTGGGGAGACGGCCGTAATGAACTGCTGAACCTGTATAGACATGTTATTGCATCGAAAGTAACTTGGAATGGTGGAAGGAATATATATTTATTATTTTGCTCATTTCGGTTTGTATTCCATACATTACAGGTGTATTCAAGTGAGATGGACTCTGACAAGGAGACCAGGGACAACAAGAGCCGCCATGTCATGAAGAAGCTCAAGAGCGGGATAATCCCTTTCTGCACTCGACTTGGGGAGCTCAGGTGCCCTTTCTGTAAGAAAGGAGTCAACCCGAGGATTGCCAGTTTGATTCCGCATGCGGTTGGCATCGGTAAAAGGCCGCCTAGTAAACACAAGTCGGCGACCAAGGCTAAGCACGCTGCTTATGGCAAGTTCCTGAGGGAGTATGTCAAGAACGGCCTAGTGTCCCCTTACTTAGGAATCAGCAACTTCTAGCCGACCAACCCCGTCACCGTGCTAGCCCGGCCACTAATAATATTTAGTTCTCTTACCGTATCTAGACCCTTAAACTATGGGGATTTCTATTTCCGTACCCTTCAAAATATATTAAAGTTCATCTGTTTATGTTGTTAAAGTTTTGGTGGCATACTCATTATTTTGCATGGATAGAGGGTGCCCCCGATAGATATAAGGGTTATCTTGTCCGCTAGATCACAGAGGATCAACGGTTGGTGGGCAAAACTGAGTACAACTGAATCGCCATGGTTAGACACGAGGGAAAAAAACGTGACTCACGGTACGCGTGTGCGGTGCACGGGGCGGTAGCGGATACGTGTGGCCGTGCACGGTGCATTAGCGTACGCGGTGCACGGTAGTGCAACGAAACGCCGCTTCCCTTCTCCTTTAATAGAGGCCTCCCCACTCCCACTAATCACGCACTCGCTCACTCAACCGTCTCCACTATCCCATCACCTTCTGCAAACGCCCAACAAAACCCCAACCACGCCAGCGATGCAGAAGATCGGCGCGGTGGCCATCGGCGCCTCCAAGGCCACCGATGAGGAGCCCCCTGTCCTCGTCCCCGCATCCGCCGTAGCCGCCGGCGAGGAGGCACCCGCCCGTCTCGGACAGATCCCGCTCGGCTGGGACCCCTACGAGGAGGTTATCTACATAAGGCCGGAGAACTCCTACGACACCAGCATCGCCGACCCATGGCCTGAGGTAACCAGGGTTTTCTCCCCTTCCCTTGTTCTTCCCCCGTTCCCATCGTTGGATGCTAGATTGTATGTCATTAGAGCTCGGCTGTTCTTATTTTTTTACAGTAGCTAATCCTATTGTGTTAGATCTCGATTTTCAATGAATCCCCCTGTTTGTAGTTGGGATCAGTATTCGATTTGGTTTGAGATTTGGGGAATAATCGGGAGATCTCATTCGGTTAATTTATGCAAAAATCAATCCTGATAATCAAAGTTTCTCAATCATGTCCTTATTTCACTCTACTATTTTTTTCCAACAGGAGGATAGCAGCGACCTCCGCAGCGACGACGAGTCGCAGGACACTAAGACTCGTCATGTGCTGAGGAGGCTAAAGTCCGGTCAGTACAACAACTTCTTCGCCGGTGACGTGTACAGGTGCCCCATCTGCCCCACCAGGAGGCTCCGCGGCACGGACTCCAACTCCCTCGTGAAGCATGCCGAGGACGTGAAGACCTGCGGCAAGTCCGTGAACGTCCACGGCTTCAGGGCCAAGCACCAGGTGCTCGGTCTTCACCTCCGCAACCTCCAGAAGGTGGCTATCGAGGAGGGTCACATGCCCCCGATCAGACCCAAGGTGCCCAAGGTCAAGGGGATGGGCAGCAAGAAGTGGAGGAGGCGCTAGAGGGAGGAGGCGGATGCCCTCCTGGCAGAGGCCACGAGGGGCCACTGATCAGATGCTACTGCTGCTGTAAAGCAGATTCTTTTGTCTTGTCTGTGTTGAAGCAGTCTGCTGCTGCTGGTGCTGAGCAGCCTAATTGTCGAACCATGTTAAGTACCGTACTATGAAACCTATATTAGTTTCTTTATCTACATTTGCTCTGTTTACTGAATTTATTTATGGTGCTAGTTTGTTTTGCTGCTCTAGATTTGCTACCAGATTGGGGAAAACGATCGCAAAAGGAACAATGAATGAAGAGAGAAACTGCTCTAGATTTCCTATCTTTTTGGGAAAAAAACACAACTGTTAGAGAGAGAGAGGGGAAAAGGCACTCTTAAAAAGGCCAAATAACAAAAAAAAACTTCCACTTTAGGCATCATGGCGCACGTAACAACCAAGCCTTTGACCAGACGGCACCCCCCTCTGAGCACATGTGAGGGCTTCAGAATATCGGGAGGGCAAAAGTGAGGACAAACGAGACACAATGTTGCTATAGCTAAATCTCACAAAAAGCTGAATTTGGCTTTACCATGCAATTTTGCTAGAGCTCCACAATGTAGCTATTCTAAATCCCTAAACTATGTGGTGTGTTGAAACCTAATGCTTTTCCACCGACACGTGTGTTGCAAAGTTGCTTGATCGTGCATGCTTACACAAGTGGCCTACAGAGAAACTTATAGAAGCATGGGCAAACGAGCTTCATTTTGGCAAATTCAGGACAAGCTTTGCGCAATCGGCAGGCCTGATCGGCTGGGCGGCTGCCCCGGGGTGCAGGGATGCTAGGTCCATGTCTATGCTTACACTTCTTAAACTTGTTAGGAATTAATAATAACTGTACACTTCCTTCTGTCTTGTCACATTACGTCGCGCACCCGCTGCGGATCGGCAACGGGACGGTGGTCTACATGACCGGTCTCTGCCACGCCAAAGCCACGTCGCACACCCGTCCCATCGCCTACCGGGACGGATGCCGAATTTAATCGCTAGGATTGGAAACCATCGGTGCTCGCCCGGTAAAACTTGCTTCCACATGGGTATGACCGTAATATTAGTAAACGGAATTTAAGCATCGCCTTCCGTCTCCTCAGCACATCACTGTGCAAAAATCCCCAACTCAATCCTTCCGCCGGCATCGCCACCGCAAGAACCATCGACACTGCCGCAGGCACCGCCTCCGCCTGGCCATACCACCGCAACAGATCACTCCACCTCCACGCCCAGTCCCAGCCACCACTACCGACCCTAGGCCACCGCGGCTGCATTAGGTGCTGCCATGGACGCAGAGTACGGCGTGTTCGGTGACGGGAGCGACTACATCGACGAGTACACCGTCACCGCCCATGGCACCACCAAGCTGACGGTCGTCCACACATGCGTCAGCGCAGGTGGCCAAGGTCATCGCAATGTACGAGCAGGGGCTACAGGAGCCGATGGACAGGTACAAGATCGTCGGCCTTGACCTCGAGTACACCAGAGATAGGAAGAGGACGGCGCTTTTGCAGCTATCCATGCGCAACCACTGTCTACTATATCACGTATGTAGGGCCAAATCTGTATGCCCAGAGCTTTGCGAGTTCCTACACAGGAGGGAGATCTACTTCGCCAGCGTCGACATCAAGAATGACACTCCAAAGCTAGAACGGGATCTCCTCGTTCATGTCGTCAATCACGTCGATCTCCAACGTTTGTAGAGTTACCCGGATGGCGGTACGGGGAAAGCCATCATGGCTAGACTCGCTTTCGACATCATCGACCGCGAGTACGCTGGCATGAAAATCGAGTTCCCGAAGCACCTCCACGAGCGATGGGAGTGGAGGCACCTAGATTACGATGCGATCAAGTACGCAGCCAGGGACGCGTATGTCTGCTACGAGATGCTCAACAGGATCTGGCGGGTGGGTGAGTGTGTTGTTTACCACTACTAGTTTCGCATTTTGTTCCTAGTTTTATCTCGCCTGTATTTTATCTCGCATGTATTTTCTAAGCATTCTGTGTGTAAGAACCAAGCTCGTATGATCCCTGTGCTATTAGCTACTTAACCTGTATGAATTACATCCCCCTTTTGTATGCTCAACATTCATTCTTACAAATTCTATCTGTGCCATTTCCATGCGGTAGAATCCAGGACTGACATGCATAAGGTGTGATATAGTCATAAGTCATAACCAAACCCAGATTATAGTTTGACAAAGGTAATACACAACATTTCGTAATTGCTCACATAGTGTACTTATGAAATAACATGTTTTCATCAACACAACAATCATGTTGGGTCCGCAGCATAGAAAACAAAAAATTTCCTACGATGTGAACTACACGCCAAGATCTATCTACTAGGTACAAAGCAACGGGTGGACATACATCCAACGAGAACTTACCCTTGAAGACAACGAGTTTTGTTAACGAGTAGGAACTCGTGGTTGATGTAGTCGTACACTTGCCGATCTCAAGATCGTGATGAAGTCCAGCAGGTCCGGCTCCAGCACGTCCATCAGATCCAGCTCCGGCAGCACCAAGTCCAGCACCGCAAAGCAGTGATGCATCCGTGATCGCACACACGTCCGGTACCCCAACAACCTCCGTCCCTCGCTCCAGCAAAGCAGCGGAAGCAGCAACTCCTTTCCAGATAAAGCCACCAGGAACATGTATCTCGCTAATCCGAGACCATGGGGGAATAATACTAGAGGGGGAGAGAGATCCTTCACAAGGAGGTGTGAGGAAGAAGGGGAGTGAGGGGGCCTTTTATAGGAGGAGGGGGTGCCCCTTTCTCCATGGCCGGCGCATGGGGGTGACTCCTCACCTCCCCCATTCATGTGGTGGTAACCCCTCCACATTAAAATGCCCCTTCACAATCTCTTTTAAAGTCTCCACTTTAAATGCATTAAATTTCTCCAAATTTAATGCTCTCTCATTTAATAAAACTCTTTTATTATTTTTTATTCAGAATTTTGTTAATTACTTCAATTAACAAACATTCACATAAAACCCCCTGCAACATTTCAATATTACATGCAGAACTAATTTCAGCAATTTCACCCGAAACAGTTTCAGTGTCTATTGAAATAATTCCAGCGCTTTCTTAAATCTTTATCTGAAACATATTTGCTCCAAATGGTGTTGGTATCCCTTAAGTGTGTCACCCTACGGTTCGCGAATAATGTAGACATGATTGATACCCCTCTCAGATCAATAATCAGAAGTGGGACCTGGAGATCCATACTGACTCCTACACATTCAACGATGACTTCTGTGATCGTGAGAACCTTTAACGCTAGTAACTAAATCCCTTTGTCTCGCGATATATTACATGTCCAAGATTCGATCATCGGTATCTCCATACCTAGTTTAATCTCGTTGCCGACATGCACTCTTTTCTCGTTCCCGTGATATAACATTCTAGTGATCACATCACTTGCTTGCAAGCTATCTTAATATGATATCACCGAGAGGGCCCAGAGTATATCTATCCGTCATCGGGATTGACAAATTCCACTCTTGATCCATGAGCCTCAACATAACACCTTCGTAGCACTGAACCCATCTTTATAGTCACCCTGTTACGGTGTGACGTTTGATGTTATCAAGATACTCTTCCGGTGTTTAGCAATTAACATGATCTCATGGTCTAAGGATAAAGATTACTTCGTATGATGTTATAGCAATATAAACATAATGACTTTGATCGTAATGCTATACTTCGGATGAATGTTCATCACATCATTCCACCAATGTTGTGACCTCGTTATTAACAACATCCAATGTCCATGATCAGGAAACCTTGATCATCTTGTTAATCAACGAGCTAGTCTATAAGAGAGGCATAACTAGGAACCCTTTTTGTTTATTAAACACACATGTATTGATGTTTCCGATCAATACAATTATAGCATGCAAAATAAACATTTATCATAAACATGGAATAAGATAATAACCACTTTATTATTGCCTCTCGGGCATATTCCCTTCAGTCTCCCACTTGCACTAGAGTCAATAATCTAGTTTGAAAAACTTTCCGTATTGAACACCTATGGCTTTCTGGTGTTGCATATACGCTATTGCTAGTGGTTAACATAATCTCCGGATCTGACAGTTTCAGGTCCGTGTGTATTTGCATGTCTTTGCGTCTCTACGCATCACTCATTCTCAAATGAGATGGCATTGTATAAATTTGGTCCTTTGGTGAGACCTTTAGTTCGTCCGGCTCAAAATATGTTGGTATTATTGTCATACAATATATCTTCATAGTATTAGCCCACTTTGAACCACACCTAGTTTGATAACAAACTACTTAACACAAATGCCCTCCTTTGCTGCTACTATAGCAGTTATATACTTAGCCTTTTGTTATAGTATCCGTCACAATGTCTCAACTTTGGAACTCATCCAAATCCATCATGGAACATCCTTTCCATTACATTGTGCCACCCATAGTCTAAATTGAGATAAATTTAATTTGTATCTTGTGACAAAACTAGTATCAATGTAACACTTTATAATGAACTACCTTTAACTATTTGTCACTTATACATTATATATTCTTAGTTCTTCCAAAGCTCATAAGAATATCTTTACTATTGTCCAATGATCATCTTATGAATCATTCTGGTATATGCTCATAACATTTAGAGCACAGGACATTCTGGATATATACATATCATTGTATAATCGATCAAAATCTTCATGTGATTTTACTCACCAAGTGTTGAAACACTTGAATCTTGATACAATCCTTTCCATCCAGCAAGAACCTTTCTTGTTGTTTCCATATTGAACCCTTTCAATATCTCATATTGAACCCTTTCAATATCTTATATATGTATGTCTGGCATAACCATATCAGCGCCTTAATCTATCCATATAGACATTGATGCCTAATATTCTGGGTTTGCCCAAGTCTTTCATCGAAATCTTATTTTAATGAAATCCTTAACTTGTGTCAATACAAGATACATCATTTCCAATCAACAATATGTCCTCTACATAATGTATTAGAAATATGTCTCAGCGCTCCCACTTAATTTCTTGCAAATGCAAGCATCTTCATCATCTCCGATGAATTTAAACTCTTTTAACAGTTTCATCATGGTGAAGATTCCAACTCCGCTATGCTTACTTCAACTATTGAAGTTTACATGCCCTTTTAGCACCCTTTGAATTAACAAAACCCTTCGGACCATGTCATGTACATGTCCTAGGTTACCGTTCTATTAGAAGAACCTTGTTTTGTTTATTCAACTACCATATACCAAATTATATGTAGTGGTTGCTACATTAATCCGTCAAGACTAAATATCGCTATGAAAGATCAAATCTTGTCATAGTCAAATCCTTGAACATTGTCGTAAACTTCTTTCCGACATGTCGACTATTTCATAGATGTTAAACATCCATGTCTTATTTCTTTATATATCCAAACACAACCGATAGGCTTCATGCCTTTCTAGAGGGTCTTCCAAGTTCAGAAACTTGATTTCTCGTGTATGGATAATATCACGGATTCTATGACTTCTAGTCATTTTATGGAGTCAGGGCCCATCATCGCTTCTTTGCATGTAGTCGGTTCACCATTGTCAAAACAATAACGACTTGCTTATCAAATCTTACTATTTGATTCTTACCGACCCAGACAGTTCTATAGGAACTCTAATCTCCGAGATCACACCTTTTGTAATCACGAGAGCCATGAGCATTGTGGCCACCACCGGGACACTTTCCGGTGATGCGCTACTTAGCACATATAGCTAAGGTTCAACAACCTTATCAAAGTTCTATTGTCCTCCCACTTAACTTTTCATGAAAAGTTCCTTCTCAAGAAACTTGACGTTCCAAGCGACAAACTCTTTTGTCCTCGGTGTTATGGAGAAATTCCCAACAAATTCTTTGGGATAACTTACAAAGACGTGCTTATCCGACTTTGGTTATAAACATTTTACTTATGCATAGCATACCAAAATTTAAGAAAAGACAATTCGGGTTTTATCCCAAACCATAACTTATATGGTGTCATTTCAACGAATCACGATGGTGCTCTTTTCAGTGTAAAAGCGGTAGTATCTAAAGCTTCAATCTTTAAAACATAATGGCAGTTTTATAAATGACACCTTTGATCTTACCATGTCAAACATGGTTTGATTTCATCTCTCGAATATGCCATACTCCTATGGTTTACCGGGAATCCAAATTCATGGAACAATTCCTCAAATCTTAGGTGTTTTGCTAAACATGTAAATCAAATATCTTCCTTTACGATCAAATCATAAACTCTTTTATTTTCTTGTTACAATGATTTTTCACTTCATCTTGAAAGTCTTTGAACAACTTTCAAATGTTTCATACTTCTTCCTTATTAAGTAAATATACAGATATATTCACTCAAATTTTTGAAGAAAGCATATCAAGCAAAAAGATCCATCGCATATGGCTACACATAATGGACTATGCACATCAGCATGCACGATTTCCAATAAGCTAGTCATCCGTTCCTCTCTAGCCTATGGACGGAGTTTCAATTATCTCGAGGAAAGTCTCACATGCGTCAATTGATTAAAATCAAAGACTCCAAAAATCCATCAACATGGAGTTTCTTCATGTTTTCTTTCAAATATAATTTAAACAGCGATGTCACTTCATAAGTGATCTTTCAATCATTTGTCTTGCGACATTTTAGCAATAGTGTTTATGGATGTGATTTCTCCAACTAGACTTGTAAAAGTTCATCCATCCTTTATGGAATATGGTAATTATTTGAACAGCCATTGTTCTCATAATACCGGAACAAAATAACAATTATTTAAACAAATCTTGAAGGCTAGGTTTGATGACAACGAAAAAACACAATAACACTTTATTTGTTTTCGATGAACATCATCACTCATTCTCTTGCTAGTTACTTAGGCCATTGTAGTTCATGAATTGCGTTGTCCTGTATGACACTTCATACCAACCAATTCAGTATCCAATACTGGTATCCAATACCTAAGAACCACATTGTTTAACAAGCAAGGAATATAGCCATAACATGTATATCTTCTATATACCTAAGTTGGACATCTCCAACCTTTTATTTTCTGCCAAATATTTTATATATTCTCTTTCAGCAATTCCTTTTCTTTTAAAAGAATCTATCAACATCAATAGTGGTGTCATCAACATGACACATGGTGCAAAGCGTATATAGTCAAATACTAATACCTTTGGACTTGCACTTTGAAGTGGATCACCATCATCAAATGTTTGGTGTTCTTTCAAAAATCCATTCTTTAGTAATCTATTAGTGTAGTAAACATTTTACTTACATCTTCTATTCATACTTATCATGACAACTTTCATGATCAAGCTACTATAGCTTATAAGGAAGAATCACGAGTATAATATCACTTCCCAAAACCTTTTTGGTAGATTCAGATGCCTAGCATCTCCATCCTTCACAAATTCTCATACAATATGAGAACATGTATTTTGCTAAATTATACTCTATCATAATGCAACCAAAAACATTGTTTCGGATATCACAATATCTTTCACACATGATGGTTTCTGAAACAATTTTCAGCTCCAATATAATCTTGATATTAAAACAACTTTTTGAATATCAATAATCATGGAGGCAAACATGATACTTTAGATACTAACATTGGAATTTTTACTCTTGATTTAATACTACTTATTAAACCTCATGGAGTAAATAGAGTTTGCTGAAAGTTTGCAATAGGACTTATAAACTTTAAATTGACATTCAAAACAATACGATACCAGTTCGTAAAGTAAATATCCAGAATTCTATAGTTCTATTATCTCAAATAAAAACTAAGCATGAGGTAGAAAATGAATGCCAATGACTACAACAAACTATGCAAATTCACTTTGATTTAATTTATGACAAATTGAGTTCGACTAATCCAAATTACTAATGAACTCCCACTCAAAAACGACATCCCTCGTGTCTTTTTGGTGATTACATGAACCAAATCCACTACACCAAGTCCGATCATCATGTGAGTTGATGTAGCTTCAAAGGCGAGCATCTATATGGGCATCATATCAACTATATGACTCATGCTTAACCTTTCGGTCCGTGTCCGAGGCCATGTCTGTACATGCTAGGCTCTCCAAGTAAGAACCTTAGTACTCGCATGTGTAAAACTGTCTTACACCCATTTGTATGAAAGCGTAGAGTCGAGTACACCCGATCATCACGTGATGTCTCGAAATACGATCCACAAAACGGTGCATACTTAAGGAAGAACACATTTTTATCTTGATATCTAATGAGGGATCATCTTACAATGCTACAGAAAGCGCCAAACTAGCACTATAAGATGCTAACATCTAATGTGTAAAGTGAGATGATATGGTCCATGCATTTGATCTCTATCATTTGCATCATGGTATGATCTCTATCATTCCTTTCTGTGTAAGGCCAAGGTCTATGGAACTTACACGTTGAATGTGTTGTAAGAGTATTTGTCATACATCTACTTACAATAATACCATATCAATACACTAGCCTAGCAACGATCTAAACTAGACGCCTCTAATTTATCAATTGCAAGTTTTACGTGGCTTAGGGCTTTCGGAGAAAGAACCGTTCTTACCTACAAACATGAACCACAACGAGGATAACCAAGTTATTAGCAACTTGTTGTAAATCAGATATTGACTATAGTAGGAGAGACAGACGCCCGCTAGCCACTTATGCAAAACTAGTTGCATGTCAGTCGTGGAATCGGTCTCATGTACGATGACATGTAAGGTTGGTCCGGGCCGCTTCATCCCACTATGCCACCAATATCCAAAATAAATAGAAGATGAAATAACATGATCATCATCGCCCACATATAAACATATGTGTACTACTCGTGCAAAGCACCTATGCATAGATCAGGCTCTGATACCACTGTTGGGTCCGCAGCATAGAAAACAAAATTTTTCCTACAATGTGAACTACACGCCAAGATCTATCTACTAGGTACAAAGCAACGGGTGGACATACATCCAACGAGAACTTACCCTCGAAGACAACGAGTTTTGTTAACGAGTAGGAACTCGTGGTTGATGTAGTCATACACTTGCCGATCTCAAGATCGTGATGAAGTCCAGCACGTCCATCAGATCCAGCTCCGGCAGCACCAAGTTCAGCACCACAAAGCAGCGATGCATCCGTGATCGCACACACGTACGGTACCCCGACAACCTCCGTCCCTCGCTCCAGCAAAGCAGTGGAAGCAGCAACTCCTTTCCAGATAAAGCCACTGGGAACATATATCTCGCTAATCCGAGACCATGGGGGAATAATACTAGAGGGGGAGAGAGATCCTTCACAAGGAGGTGTGAGGAAGAAGGGGAGTGAGGGGGGCCTTTTATAGGAGGAGGGGGGTTCCCCTCTCTCCATGGCCGGCGCATGGGGGTGACTCCTCACCTCCCCCATTCATGTGGTGGTAACCCCTCCACATTAAAATGCCCCTTCACATTCTCTTTTAAAGTCTCCACTTTAAATGCATTAAATTTCTCCAAATTTAATGCTCTCTCATTTAATAAAACTATTTTATTATTTTTTTATTCAGAATTTTGTTAATTACTTTAATTAACAAACATTCACATAAAACCCCCTGCAACATTTCAATATTACATGCAGAACCAATTTCAGCAATTTCACCCGAAACAGTTTCGGTGTCTATTGAAATAATTCCAGCGCTTTCTTAAATCTTTATCTGAAACATATTTGCTCCAAATGGTGTCGGTATCCCTTAAGTGTGTCACCCTACGGTTCGCGAATAATGCAGACATGATCGAGACCCCTCTCAGATCAATAATCAGAAGCGGGACCTGGAGATCCATACTGACTCCTACACATTCAACGATGACTTCTGTGATCGTGAGAACCTTTAATGCTAGTAACTAAATCCCTTTGTCTCGCGATATATTACATGTCCGAGATTCGATCATCGGTATCTCCATACCTAGTTTAATCTCGTTGCCGACATGCACTCTTTTCTCGTTCCCGTGATATAATATTCTAGTGATCACATCACTTGCTTGCAAGCTATATTAATGTGATATCACCGAGAGGGCCCAGAGTATATCTATCCATCATCGGGATTGACAAATTCCACTCTTGATCCATGAGTCTCAACATAACACCTTCGTAGCACTGAACCCATCTTTATAGTCACCCTGTTATAGTGTGACGTTTGATGTTACCAAGATACTCTTCCGGTGTTTAGCAATTAACATGATCTCATGGTCTAAGCATAAAGATTACTTCGTATGATGTTATAGCAATATAAACATAATGACTTTGATCGTAATGCTATACTTCGGATGAATGTTCATCACATCATTCCACCAATGTTGTGACCTCGTTATTAACAACATCCAATGTCCATGATCAGGAAACCTTGATCATCTTGTTAATCAACGAGCTAGTCTATAAAAGAGGCATAACTAGGAACCCTTTTTGTTTATTAAACACACATGTATTGATGTTTCCGATCAATACAATTATAGCATGCAAAATAAACATTTATCATAAACATGGAATAAGATAATAACCACTTTATTATTGCCTCTCGGGCATATTCCCTTCAAATCATGCACTAATAGTCTACATTCCAGCCTGTTGGAGAAGGCAACCGATCCCAGGATGCCTTCGGTCGCTTGTCCCGGTTTGTAGATTCATGTACACTCCAGCATCTGGGACAAACAACCTGCCTTGGTGGTGGTTCAATGATGCGATGCCTGGAACAGGATTTTACAATCTGGCGGTACATCTCATGGCTAACATACCCGTCAATTGTAGCGTACTTCAGATTAGGTTCAGAAAGTGGGTAATCCTCCTAGTAATCGTGCCCTAAACGCCTCCATGAACATCTTGGCAATATGTCCTTCATGTCAGCGTACCATGGGTCTATGAGTTCGGAGGCAAGAGCGACCATCCCGGTCTTGCCGCCTTTCATCCCTGGGATCCAGTAAATTTCCTGGATGTCCACTCTGCACTCCTTTGGGATTCTAATGTTGACAGTCGGGCTTTCAAGCAGTTCACTGTCATTCGTGATGTCAACACTGGTAAATGTTATGTGCTGGTTCACGAGAAAGTCATGAAACAGATCCCTAATGCGGGCGCCCCACCTGCATGAAAATGAATTCAGACAAATAATATAGCAATAACTTTTGCAAACAGATGGTGGAACAAAAAGACAGCAAAGTCTACTAGATCCCGTCAGCCCCCTTCTCGCAAAAAGGCTGGTATAAGAGGATGTGCCCCTTCATGGAGAGTTGCACCACGGCGATCCTACGGCGATCACGGCTGTACTCGAGGTCGAGACCTACGAACCTGTTTTCTTCGAATTGCAGCCAACTCGTGAAATTGTTCAGAGTGTTCCTCACCGTCCGGGGGTCGGTGGTGTAAACGACATCGATCTTCTTCCCGCCATGTACTTTGATGTCAGAGTGCGCAGTCTCTTGCCTGCCGTCGTTTCGGACGTCCGGAGCATCCATGACTACAAGCAAGAGGGAAAGGATACGGAGGAAGAGGATGATGCGGTGGTGGAGGAAATGGATGAGACCGTGGAGGAGAAAGACGATGAGGCCGTGGAGGAGGAAATGAGACGGAGAAGTGAAAGATTGGAACCGCCCTTACCAATATCTGGAATGGTGCACGACCATTCGTAGTAGGGTGAAGGTGGCGAAAAACGGTGGTTTTACACGTCGACGCTAGCACTTCCTAAAATTTGTTCTGCGCCACTTGCATGCGGTGGAATCAATTCAAACGTAAGCACGTTTGCGCGTGCCGACCTTCACTCACTAACAGGCAGGCCACACATTTCCCTTTTACGATTTATTTTTTCACTTCCTCTAGACGGTCCCGGTGCCCGCCCTCAATAATTACGCCCCCTTCTTTTCTTCCATGCGGACTCGAACCGGCGGCGGCGGCGGTTCCTTGCAGATTCGCTCCCCACTCGAACAACTGCCCCCATCCCTGATTCCACCCCCTCTCGAATCCATCCGCCTCCTTATCACAATGCCTCCATTAATCTACCGGGTTCCAGACTCCATTTGCCGTTATGGGTAGAGCTTGGGTTAGCAGCAGGCTGAAGCGAAAGGCATGTGAAGACGACGCGGATGGCCAGGGTGACCGCTACCGCGAGGATTGGGGATAGCCGAACCTCAGTGCCGCGAACGTGCACATGATCGCCTCGGAGTTGGACATCATCTCAGTCGGCTACCTCGCTCGCTGCATCCCTGGCTACCGCGTGACGATGCGTAACATGGACGAACAACCGTTCGGCACGCCAGGTCTTCTTTACCCCGATAACAGCAAATGGCCAGACAACCGCGATGGCCACGTAAGTTCCAATATTTAGCTTATTCGTTCAGTCATATCGTTCATTCATATGTGCTGAACTCTCATCGGAATCCTATGTTCCTTTCGTCGAACGTGTTGTGTGCACGCGCGGTTTGAACAAATCGAACCATTTAAGACTATTCTGTATAGTGGAATCTCTGCTCGTACCTGATATTCTGGTATTTTCGTAGTGACACAGTCTTACTTTAGGTGATAGACGAGTTGTCAATTTCGATTTTGCAATAGAATGCCTGCTAGGCGATATTATGTTTCCTAAAATAAAAACAAACAGATTAGACGATTTAAGGCTGTTATGCCCCGAGCTGTTTAATTATGATCATTATCAGGAGTTTATTCTGGGGGGCTCTGATACATTGCAAATGTATCTATAATTTTTGATGTTCCATGCTTTGTTTTATCCACTTTCTTGTGTTTTGTTCCAACTTTGGAGTACATTTCATATGATTTCTTGGACTAACCTATTAACAAGATGCCACAGTGCCAGTTGCCTGTTTTCTGCTGTTTTTGGTTCCAGGAAGTCAGAAAATCAATATTCTCGGAATTGGACGGGACAAAATCAGAAGTTCCTATTTTACCGGAAGACTCACGGAGCCAGAATACGAGACGGAGGAGGGCCAGGGCCTGGCCACACCCCCAGGCGCGGGCTAGCCTTACCCGCGCCACCAGGTGGTGTGGGGCCCCCTGGCACCCCCTCGGTCTCCCCTCTCGCCTATAAGAGCCTCCCGATACCAAAACCCTAAAACATCAATCCTCCAGCCACGAAAAGTTCCGCAGTGCCGCCGCCACCGAAGAGGAGATTCAGGGGACAGAAAGTCTCTGTTCCGGCACCCTGCCGGGACGGGGAAGTGCCCCCGGAGCCATCTCCATCGATCTCCACCGCCATCTCCATCACCGTTGCTGATTCCCATGATGAGGAGGGAGTAGTTCTCTCTCGAGGCTAAAGGTTCTACCGTAGCTATGTGTTCATCTCTCTATCTATGCATGATCTTATTGAGATCATGAGCTTGTAATTTATAGATCTACCTTGCTACTCAAGTGCTTGAATGAATCTCTGCTCTCCCCATGTGTGTGAAATTGACAGCGTGCTCACCATGGTGGCACTTAGGCTAGAGATTACAAATACTTGTTATGAGTTATATTTGGAGTTGGATGTCTTTATGAAATTGTGGTGTTTGTTGGAACCATCTAGTGCTCAAGGTGACAGTGTGGGGTTTTCTAGATGGGAAAAACTTACTTTGAGGAGTGTTGTTATAGCCCTACCAATGATTAGAGTGTCCAACCGGAGAGTAGTTCAGCGTAGTATCATGAAGATGATATATTTATATGAGAGTGTTCACTAGTGAAAGTATGATCCCTAGGCCTTGTTTCTAAGCACTGAAACACCATTTGCTATTAGATCTATTGCATGTTTGCTTGTTTCCATCTTTATTTCAGTTTTCCTTTAGTCTTTTCCACACCATCAATCTATTTTCTCGCACCGTTGTCTTATATCCATACCACTTGTATTTCACTATCTCTTCGCTGAACTAGTGCACCTATACACATGACAAGTGTATTAGGTGTGTCGGGGACACAAGAGACTTCTTGTATCTTGATTGCAGGGTTGCTTGAGAGGGAATACCTTTGACCACTTCCTGCCTGAGTTCGATAAAGCTTGGGTGATCCACTTAAGGAAAAACTTGCTGCTGGTCTACAAACCTCTGCACTTGGAGGCCCAACAACTGTCTACAAGAATAGAAGTGCATAGACATCAAGCTATTTTCTGGCGCCGTTGCCGGGGAGGTAAGGTAAAAGGTACTCACATCCTCCAGTGTGAGTGCTCGAAGTTATTTCTTTTAGATTCTGCAATTTTGTCTTTTTGTTTCTTGTTTTCACTAGTTAGGCTTAATGGAAAACAACAAAAAAATTAGAGAGATTTTTATTCTTTTTCCTAAGTTAGAACTCAAATTCTTTGAAAAGAAAATTAAAAAACCCATGGAACTTTCTTTGCATGCTAATAGCAATGTTATTAGTATGAATCTTTTGAACACCTTTGTTACTAATGCTATGGAAACGTTTAAGCTTGGGGAAGTTGGTTCTTATGAAAATGATCTCTTTAGTTCCCCAGTTTTAAGGAAGAAAATTTGCTCTGATGATAGTTTATCTCCCATATGTGGTAATTCTAATTATACTTGTGATATTTTAAATCCACATACTGAAAGCATCCCTTTTAAAATACCTATAAAAATTATTGATCATGTTATGGATAACTACTATTTTGGAGATGGAACTGCCCATCCCGGTGATCATTTGCTCTTTATACACGAATTATGCGGGTTGTTCAAGTGTGCAGGTATTACAACAAATCACGTCAAGAAGAAGTTATTCTCTTTTTCACTTAAGGGCAAAGCAAGGGAGTGATATGAGCTATTAGATGATCCTCATCATTTGGAGTGGAAGGAACTTGAATCTCTCTTTTACTCTAAATTTTATCCTCCTCGTGAAATTCATAAAGATAGGAGTTATATTTATAATTTTCATCCTCATGATGGAGAAAGTATTTCCCAAGCATGGGGGAGATTGAAGTCACTAATGCTCAAATGTCCCATTCATGAGCTCCCCAGTAATATTGTTATTAATAATTTTTATGCAAGGCTTTCAGGACATTACAAGGACTATCTAGATACTTGTTTAGAGGGATCCTTCACAAGTAAGGAGGTCAAAGCTAAGTGGGATCTTCTTGAAACAATTCAAAGGAATACCGAAGATTGGGATAACAACAAAGGTAAAGAACCAAGTATAAACTATGAGTATGATTGCATTAAGTCTTTCGCTGAAACTGCTGATTTCCAAGAGCTTAGTGCTAAATATGGTCTTGATCCTCAAATTATTATTGATTGTTTTAAAACCTTTGCTTCTCATATTAATGCTCCTAAAGAAAAGTGGGACATGTATCATGAGCCTTTTAAAGACACTTGCATGGAAAATGAAATTGTTGTTAATGATAACAATAAACATGCTCAAACCTCTGAAAGTATTATTTCTTATAAGCATGCTAATTTTTGTGGGATACATAGACCTTGTGAGAGTAATAAAGTTGAAGAATAACATTGTATCACCCACAGGAATGAAAAAACTAGAATGTGGTATAGGGCTCTAAATGATCTTGGTAAAAAAGTTTGTGCCCTCTATCCTTTTATTTGTGAACTTTGCTTTGAAGTGGGTGATTTCAATTTCCAATGCTCAGGCCATAATAATAGCCCTTCTAATCCAATGAGTACTACAAGTTTGTATTGTGATGACATGATCACTCCTAATCAGCATGATGAACTTACATTATTTTTGGGGTGTAAAGAGTTATCAAGAAAAACCTCTTTGGTAGATATGGGTGCTTTTGATACGAATAGTGTCCTGCATGGTTGTCATCTTTATTGTGTTGATAATTGTCACACAAATACTTACATATAAAATATTATAGAAGATGAGATTTTACCAAATTATGATAGGACTAATATGTGTTTTGATCTTATTAAGGAAAAGAAGGAATCCTCCAGGTTTCTTCTATTGTCTCTAACAATGAACCAGGGTATATGGGGAAGCTTCCTTTCAAGCCTCTCCCTCCTAAAGAGAAGAAGATAAAGAAGAAAAGGAGGAGTAAAAGGAGAGAGGAAACGGTATTTTCCCCTAAGCATGTTGCTCCTATTATAGCTTTTGATGAGTCTAAACTCGATGATGTTCCTATGCCTGTTACCTATAGTAGTGATCATGATTGGGAAAAGCACACTTATTTTGATATTGAGAATCTCTTTGGTACCAATTCTGAAAATGATGATATTAATAATTGCTATACTATTAGTGCTATCCATGATCCTTCCAATGATGATATGTTTACAAATGAACACACTTGGGAAGATACCTATTCTATTGCTTATGAGGATGCTATACCTCCAATATATGATGATTGCAATGATGATTATGATATTTTCAGTCCACCTACTATTGAGGAGGAAATTAATTATGATTACAATATGCCTCCTATATTTGATGATTATGGTGATGAAAATAATAATGATAGCTATTTTGTTGAATTTTCTCCCACTACAATCAATAAGAATGACTATGTTTATGTGGGGAGTATTAATTCTTTTATGCATGTGGCTCATGATAAGAATGTTTCTTGTGATAGTTATATTTTTACTTTTATTCATGATGCTACTGAAAGTTATTATGATATAGGGAAACATGGTTCTATGCATCTCAATAATATTAAGTTTCCCCTCTTTATGTTGAAAGTCTTGAAGTTGCACTTGTTTTGCATTCATATGCTTGTTGTTTTGTGCTTTCATGACTTTTTTCTTTACAATATTCCTATGCATAGGAAGTGGGTTAGACTTAAATGTGTTTTTAATTTGCTTCTTGATGCTCTCTTTTACTTAAATTCATATTTCTTATGTGAGCATCTTCTCAAAATATCATGCCTAACTTAAAGGCGTTAAATAAAAGTACTTGTTGGGAGATAACCCAAGAGTTTTAGATGAGTCTTGGAAGTTATTACCTCTGAAATAACATCTCTTTATCCTTTTTATTTGCTTTTTGTGCCAAGAGTAACCTCTAATGAGAGTGAAGTAACGATTGTGAAAGTTGCTGTCCCGAAACAGATTTCTGTGCTTCACCGTAAAAATTCCTGAGAGAGCTCTGTAAGTCTGATTGAGCTGTAATTTTTTGTGCTTCTGACCCAGGTTGTTATCTAACTTTCGTTAGTTCAACATGTTTTGAATTGAGCAACAGAAGGTCTTCTAAAACATTCTTCTTTACCTGCTGGTCTGTTTTGACAGATTTCTGCCATTATTTGCATTTGCTTCTTGTTGGTTCCTTTTTGAGTTCTTTTGGGGAATTGAGCTTTTTGAGGAAAGTGCTACAGTAACTAGTGTTCTAATGGAAGTTTATTTGGTGTTAGAACTGAACCTTGAGACTTATTTATCTTAAGTGCACTAATGTTGCTAATGAGATTCTGTGAAGTTTTGTATGAAGAAAAATTTTCAGGTGTATGGAAGGAATGAGTAATGAGATGAAGGATGGACTAAATCTCAAGCTTGGGGATGCCACGTGTGTCACCCCAAGAAATATCCAAGAAGTACAAGCGTCAAAGCTTGGGGATGCCCAAGGCATCCCCTTCTTCATCAATAAAAATCCCAGGTTTCTTCCAAACGCTTCATTTTTATTGTTTCATGCACAGTTGTGTTGTTCTTGGAGCGTCTTCTTTTTCGTTTTCGTTTTGGTTTTCCGTTTCTTTGGTTTGCTTAGTTTTCTGAATAAATTGGTTGGACCCCCTCTTTCGTACATTGGTTTGCAAGTGGTTTGGTTTGGTTTGGAAAAGAGTAGGAAAGTTCTTACTTTTGTGGTAAAAAGAGCTTGTTTTTGACTGTGGCCTATGCTTTGTCATTCCATGCTTGATATTGTTTTGGCTTTATGCTTAGTATTCTTTGCTATAGCATGACTTGTTATAAACAATTGAGATTGCTTAATGTGCCTTGGATGAATCATGCGTTGTTTTAGCATATTAAAGCATAGTATAGTGGTATTCTTCTTTGATGCTTTATTTGGGTTGACTTGGCGCATGCTCACACCATGTTATGACTATCTCAAGTCATCATAGACTTTAGTTTTCAACTTGTAGTATCACTTTATGTTTTGATCAATGATGTTTTGTCGCTCTGCATGATTATGGCCATTATTGCTCTCTTAGTTTGTCGCTCCCAGTCTTTTGCTAGCCTCCACAACAAAGTATGAGTTCCACTCATGCATCCAACTCCCTAAACCAAGTTATTCCAAAGAGTCCACCATACCTACCTACTAGCTTATGCTATTCCAAGTATATTCATGCTTTTGTTTACCTTCCACTTGTTATGAAAAAACTAGTGATTAAAGCTCTCACGAACTTGATGGCACACTTTACTTTACTTGCCCTTAATAAACTTGAACCATTGTGTCGTCTATGTTGTATATGCTTGCACTTATTTGTTGGGAATTAGCAGAACCATGCTTCCATGGGGAACGCTTTCAACATTGCACTTGGTACTTGTACCTAGTTGATATCATGCTCTTTTGTATATGGATGTCGTCGGTGTGAAATGAAAGGGAGCTTGTAAGTCCATGGAGTTATGTATATGTGTTAGAGAAACGCCTGGGCCGCTGGTCTAATCCATGCTGACATGGTCGAAACCTGCAGCGTAACCATAATGAGCTGTCTATGAAGCATTCTTCTTATAAAAAAGAGTCCTATATTGAGAAAAAAGAGAAAAGAAAAAAAAAGATACTATGAAAGGAGGAAAGAGAGAAAAAAGCACCATATTCCCATGGTAAAGAAGAAGAATGCTGAGATGCTCGTTGTCTGCTTGCCTTGTCATTTTGATATGGAGATTCTTCCGTATCATCGGGCAAGGGGTACCCCGTTAGCGGTTCTCAATGATACACATGTACTTACGATGACAAGAACTTATCGGTGACTAAACTTGAGTAGCATGAGGAGCGGCCCTCGTATACAAGGGACATGAGATTTCTGACTTATACTTCGTCAAGCATGTACACCATAGTTTGTTCACTTTAACCTTAATCACTTCAAGATGCTTATGATAGGGGCAATGAGAGCTGAAAGCTATTAAGTACCATAATTTTTGGAAGCTCTTTATGAGACTTGAATTCCTACTTCCTTTTACAAAAGGCTTTTCTTCCACCATTATATTGAGTCTCCACCTTCTATCTTTATGCACCTACTTTGAGAGCATAGTGGCCATTCTTAGTTATATATGCATTGTCCCAAGACTAGTTGATTGATGCATAACTTGATATTGCTTGTCTTAAACTATTTGTATCTAGTCACCCTTATAAACTTTGAAGGTGTCTTATGCATTTATATTTGCTACTCTTTGAGGGACAAGTTGAATAATATTATGCCATGTTTTCTTTATGTGAAACAAACAAACGTCTTGCAAAGCATTGTTATTCATAAATCTTTTGTTTGTGCATTTTCATGTTACAACATTGTTGCTATGTCTTATTGTTAGAACTATATCTTCCATGCTATGTTGAAGTGTTATGATCCCAGCTTTAATTGTTTTACAAATACTTTGATCAAGTTTATGATGGTGCATGTCACCTCAAAAATTATTCTTTCTTTTTATCACTTACCTACTCGAGGACGAGCAGGAGTTAAGAATGGGGATGTTGATACATTGCAAAGGTATCTATAATTTTTGATGTTCCATGCTTGGTTTTATCCACTTTCTTGTGTTTTGTTCCAACTTTGGAGTACATTTCATATGATTTCTTGGACTAACCTATTAACAAGATGCCACAATGCCAGTTGCCTGTTTTCTGCTGTTTTTGGTTCCAGGAAGTCAGAAAATCAATATTCTCGGAATTGGACGGGACAAAAGCCAAAGTTCCTATTTTACCGGAAGACTCACGGAGCCAGAATACGAGAATGAGGAGGGCCAGGGCCTGGCCACACCCCCCAGGCGCGGGCTAGCCTTACCCGCGCCACCAGGTGGTGTGGGGCCCCCTGGCACCCCCTCGGTCTCCCCTCTCTCCTATAAGAGCCTCCCGATACCAAAACCCTAAAACATCAAGCCTCCAGCCACGAAAAGTTCCGCAGCGCCGCCGCCACCGAATGGGAGATTTGGGGGACAGAAAGTCTCTGTTCCGTCACCCTGCCGAGACGGACAAGTGCCCCCGGAGCCATCTCCATCGATCTCCACCGCCATCTCCATCACTGTTGTTGATTCCCATGATGAGGAGGGAGTACTTCTCTCTCGAGGCTAAAGGTTCTACCGTAGCTATGTGTTCATCTCTCTATCTATGCATGATCTTATTGAGATCATGAGCTTGTAATATATAGATCTACCTTGCTACTCAAGTGCTTTAATGAATCTCTGCTCTCCCCATGTGTGTGAAAGTGACAGCGTGCTCACCATGGTGGCACTTAGGCTAGAGATTACAAATACTTGTTATGAGTTATATTTGGAGTTGGATGTCTTTATGAAATTGTGGTGTTTGTTGGAACCATCTAGTGCTCAAGGTGACAGTGTGGGGTTTTCTAGATGGGAAAGACTTACTTTGAGGAGTGTTGTTATAGCCCTATCAACGATTAGAGTGTCCAACCGGAGAGTAGTTCAGCGTAGTATCATGAAGATGATATATTTATATGAGAGTGTTCACTAGTGAAAGTATGATCCCTAGGCCTTGTTTCTAAGCACTGAAACACCGTTTGCTATTAGATCTATTGTATGTTTGCTTGTTTCCATCTTTATTTCAGTTTGCCTTTAGTCTTTTCCACACCATTAATCTATTTTCTCGCACCGTTGTCTTATATCCATACCACTTGTATTTCACTATCTCTTCGCCGAACTAGTGCACCTATACACCTGACAAGTGTATTAGGTGTGTTGGGGATACAAGAGACTTCTTGTATCTTGATTGCAGGGTTGCTTGAGAGGGAATACCTTTGACCACTTCCTCGCTGAGTTCGATAAACCTTGGGTGATCCACTTAAGGGAAAACTTGCTGCTGTTCTACAAACCTCTGCACTTGGAGGCCCAACAACTGTCTACAAGAATAGAAGTGCATAGACATCAGGCTCTGCTCCTACTCCTTATATTGAGTATCTTTGTAGTGACACAGGCACAATTTAGGCGATATCTGAGGAGACACTCGTATTTAGGCGATAGTTTGTGTACTTTAATCTAAAGGTCCAGTTGTCAAATTGTATTTGTAATGGAGTCCATGCTAGGTGATTGTACCAAATGACAACAAACTCTGCAGAATATTCATGCAAAACTGATGCTGCTAGATAAGTGGTCGGAATCAGTAGTGGTGAATATCAAGGAAGAAGAAGAGACGAAAATGGGAGATGACCAGAACTGGGTGGGTGGCAACGGCGAGTGGCTGGTCCTTTTATCCCAGGATGGGAGTACTTGGACTCTAAAAAATTGCTACAGATCGAAGAGACTTGCAGTGCCATCTTTGAAGGGTGTCGGCATTACTGCATTCAACAACGGGTGACCGCCGCCCATTTCCGAATTCGCTTACAGGTTCAACATGGCAGAACTTGAGCTCGTGAAGTTACAGCTCCCACATAGACCGCGGGAGGGGGCGTGGAAGAACTGGGAGTACGGCCTCTTAGCGGTGTTCGACAAGGCAATCACATTCATTAGATGCCTAGAAGACAAGGAATGGACAGTCTTGCGCGATGACTTCCTGCGGCCGGAGAAGTATGTCGACGTTGTCTTCACCTACGGCTACTCTTCGTACAGACCGCAACGCATTTATGCGGTCACTGAACCTAGCGGCGACGTGCGTGTTTGGGAGCCGTCCATTTGGGGTGAGTCATGGTGTCATATAGCATGTAAAATCCCATTCAAAATTCTGCTTACTGACTGTTAGTAACACGCAGGTACCCACGCAGCCCCGCGCATCATTCCAGCTCCGGTCATCGAAGATGCAGTAGCAGATGCTGAACTTGGGACACGGCGCTGGTTCCTGGCACCTCTCGGAGACAACACAGAACAGGATGATGAACTCTTGTGGATTCATATCAGGGGAGCACTAAACAGCGTTGGTGATACAATAGAACATATGGGGACACAACTTTCTTCATACCCATCGCCACGGTGTCATGTTTTGTCGAGGTCCGCATGCCCATCCGAAGACCCAGTAGAGCAAGTCTGGAGCAGAGTCAACAATCTGAAGGGACAATCTGTGTTTCTTGGGATCAACTACCCTTTCTTTGTCGGAGCCCCTGGAGATGTTGAACCTGTAATTGCTCAGGCAGCCCTGGCCCCTGATGCTGCTGCTGCTGGTGGTGGTGGTGGTGTTGGTGGTGGTGGAGCTGACGAAGAACTAGCTGCTGGTGCTCCTGGTGAAGCTGACGAAATACTTGGTCATGCTGCTGCTGGTGAAGCTGACAAAATACTTGCTAATGCTGCTGCTGGTGAAGCTGACGAAATACCTGTTGAGGCTGCTGCCGGAGTCCAGGAAGAACAGGCTGGTGTTGTTGCTGAGGTGTCAGCACTTCCAGTGTTGATAGCAGACTATGTGTTTGCTGCACACTCACGCGCCTATCATGTTGACACTCCAGATCCGACCTGGAGCCGAATCGACGTCGGGGGGAGGGGTCCTACAATTGGCTCATCAGTGGGGTCGTACTATTTGAAGGAGAATGAAAGACGGCCAAATGCAGCATTCTGGTTCGTTCCGACGCTTCAAGCAAATGATACATCGTGTACGCATTTGAACGCATCACTAGAATGTGCCACCTATTGATGATTGATGACATGGATCTAGTTTTTCTGTGCTTATTTGTATTGAATCGCTCATTGATTTGTTCACATATTTTTTGGCAATGGCTAATGAACTCCACTCTCTTGGTAACTTGCTTCGTCAGCGAGCACTTGTTGATGCAATGCAAAGTACAGAACATGGTCGTCATCGTCATTCCTTTTAGGTTCTCTATGTTTCGTCATCACGGAGCTACTAATGTCAAATGAAAATCTAGTAAACAATATATTTGTACATTGTTAGAGTATACTACGGCTACAGTACATACATGTTTTTCTACAATCACAAGAAGAAAACTTGATGCATTTTCACCTTGTTGGCGTTGTGCCGAATTGGGTGGATGTGGCTTTGGGGTTCGGAGAGGAAGGCGCCATGGCTGGTGCGTGTGCGACCACGACGACGGCGAGCTCGGATTCTGGAGGAGACCAACAGGACCGAGCATGGTCGGCATGGTGACAGATCTCACCCGGGAATGAATTCCCGTCCCCGCGCCGTGCCAATGGTGCGGTCATGGTGAGGGCGAGCTCCGATTCGGGATGGGGAGGAGAACGTGCCGAGCAGGTTTGTCCAAGTCCTAGCTCCGCGCCATGGCCGCGACCACAGATTGCCGCCCCGGGGGAAGAAGCAGACGCGTAAAGGATGCATGCGCCAACGCTGCAAGCCTACATGGCAGCCTACATGGCAGCGACGACGGCAGCAACATAACGGCGAAAGCTAACAGGGGAAGCCAACTTGATGGCCGTTAGCCTGATTTTTTGTATTGAAACGTAAAGTTGAATTCGTACCGAAAAGGACCATCTGAGTATTTGGCACGCCAACTATAGTCATCGTGGATGATATCAGGGAAATCGGGTACCGCGTTGCCTGGCCACCCCAACTTTCGGGCCGCAAAATGATATTCTCCCGCCTCGAAGCCTACGACAGCCCCCACCGGACGACAACAACCTCCAAGGACGGATTCAGTGGTGGAGCTCCCTAGGCAAGACGCTCGCCTAGGTCCTGTACTACATCACCGCCAGCAACAACCTACCGCTGATGATTCCTCCATCATAGCCACAACCACGCTATCCGGGGCAGCAGTAGGAGCTGTGCCGACAGGCCACCCGCTCCTCCTCGACGTCTTCCTCGTCGAGGTCTTTGTTTCCGTGCTTCTCCCCTACCCCACGTCGTCTCCGTTGCCGCGCTTCTCCACGGCCCACGCCCTAGTGAAGGAGGAGTACCACGAGAGCCCGCCGACACAGCATCGCAGGCACCCGGGCGACGTCGTCATCAGGGGCCACCGAGTGCCTTCGCCTCCCCGTGGTCGCGTGCGCCTCGCCAGGCCCCAGCGACAGGTGAAGAAGGAGTGGCCGCCGCCGCCGGAGTACAAGGCGACCGCCCTCCAACTTAAGATCGAGGAGGACACAGGGGAGTTTTCTTCGAGGCCGTGCTGCCATCGACGGACGCATTCGTTGAGACTTGGTCCGTGGCGGAGTACCTACACGAACAGGTCGAGCGCGCACGCTGCCTCGGTCTGTTCATCGACCTAGAGGGCAACGATGACAGGGTCGGCTGCTCGGGCTAGAGCAGCAGTGGTGGTGATCCGGGACAGGGCTGCAGCACCATGCCGCCGCCAAAGCAGGAGCCAAATGACGACGACGATGACTACGCGCCGGTGATGTACCGTCGCCTTGAACTGGACGGGCGTGGCCGAGGCCGTCACTAGATTATATTTTTTTCAAGTTTTGTACAAACATGTCGTGAAATCAAGAATATTTTCGTATTTGCATGAATTTTCAAATATTTAATTTTTTAATGGGATCACGGCTAGGAGCCATCGTCCTCCCAAATCATGTACCAATCTGACGTCCATCCCGTACGAGTCAAAATCAGACCGCCTCGGACGCCGTACTGGGGAACTCGAGTGGCATGCTAAATGGTGTGTGTGCAGAATCGTGTTCGTCGGTCACCGGTCGCCGTATATTCAGTTTGCGTTCGTCAGCAGGCTCCGCGTGTAGGTATGGCGTGGACATGTCTACAGTGTAAATCAATGAATCCACCAAGGTCCAAGGACATCAACCAAAGTGCACAACCCACAAAAAAAATGAGTGCCCCCAATAAAATCAAACCCACCAAGAGCATCTCTAACTCGTGCCTAGCACCTCCACCCGTAGCCCACAAAGGGGGTCAGACAACTGCGTCGGCAAACCATTTGGGGACACCGGCCTAAACTGCCGACACTATTGGGCGCGTTCTCACGATGTCCCCAGCGATCAATCCTAAAAATATTTGAAAATAATTTTCATTCAATTTAGGGTTTTTTGTGAAGTTCGAACAGAATTTAAACCTAAACAAACCTAAAAATACTGGCGGCTAGGGTTTGCGCGTCATAGTCCATGCCGCTGTTGCGCGAACATGGTCGTAATTATCGTTGTCGCCATTGTCGATTCATGCGGGATGCGGCCAGGGGTATGGCTAGTCCGCCTGCATTGGCACCTGCACCTGCTGCAAAGGCTGTGACAGCAGAGGATGCGGCATCCCTGACGGAGGAGCCATGTCTTGATGTGGAGGTTCGGCCGTCCATGGCAATACATGAAGTTCCCGAAGATTGAAAGCCAGACAGAGGCGTAGATGCTAGCTCCAGAGGTTCGCCTTGTGTTGCAAGAGGAGGAGAAGCGACACCATCGGGCAATACGGTAGCTTACCGTCGCCGAGGCCGATGAGAAGGCCATGGCGAGGTACAAGAATGTACATGTCCAAGCGGAGTTGAATTTCTACGCTCAGAGGGACGTTGAGAGGGCTGAGACGAAGAAGAGGAAGACCCATATGGTGGCACTGCTACTGCTAGATGAGGTCGGTCCCTCGACGGTCAAGGTGGATGACAACGTCGACACATGGTTGGACATGTTTATTAGTAATATCATTGATGATGATTAGAGTAGTGCCGATGAATTAGAGTAGTGTCGATGATAATCAGTTATCGAAATTTCAAAGTTTATGTTTGAAGTATGTTTGAATGTTGTTCGAAGTTTGTGCTAGTTGTGCCCTATTTTATGGCATCTCAAATCTCACTAGTGCCCTATTGATCCTATGAAATGGCTACAACGGATTTCGTTCTATAAAACTAGGAAAATGGTGCCCAAAAACTAAAAATCGATGCCGATTTTAGGACATCTATTCCAGGTGCTCTAACTAAGCTTCTGCAACGGTAAATCACCAAACCGCACAAATTTGGAGTTGTATCATGTACTTCAGTCAACAGTCTACATGTAGGTATCATGTATGTATTTCACAATGATGGGAAACATTTTTTAAATAGAATTTTACATGATGCAAATATACCATAGTCCACACATGCAAAAAAAAAACACGGTCAACGGTACCACAAACAATTCCAGAAGTTAAGATCATAAAAAATAAACACACTATAAAATCGGCTAAAAAAATCCCCTTCCGTCGAAAAATATAAGAAGTTTTAGCTTTGTGAATTGAATGTATCTAAACGTCTTTTAGTGTATAAGTCCGCAGAAGTTCGGACTTAACCTATACACTAAAATGCGTCTAAATACATTCAATTAACAAAACTAAATGTCTTATATTTCTGAAAGGAGAGAGTAGGTATTTAAAAACAATAACAGTCCATAGTGAAGTTGATCTTTATGTGTTCAAAAGTATGACCGTGCTAATAAGGGCATGTGTTTTCCCCTAGGCGTGGAAAAAATATGGTAACTCAATCATGAATACTTGCAGATTACGTGGATTTTTTTTTCTTTTCAAAATTGAGAATGGCTTGTCGCTTTAACCAGGTATAGTCAAATTGATTATCAGGTTAAAATTATCAATTTTTTGAACTACAATACGCTAACTGAGTTATCCATGCATTCACCCAGGCAAGAGGTTTTTTTTGCTTTTCAAGCTTTAAAATGTTTTATCTTTTAAACTGTAAGTCGAAATTTCAGATCCTTTTTTGTTATTGGATTTATTGCCACAGGATTTTTCAAACAAAATTCCATGTTGATATATTTTGATAAGTTTGTTCCAATGCTAGTTATCAGATTATAGTCACTTGATCACCAAATATAGTCAAGGTGGTTACTAGGTTAAAATTATCAGGATTTTAAACAAAATATAGAGTGGATTGAATACTCACTCTGTGATATGTAAGTCATTTCTATAAAAAGAACACATATAAAAATTATATGATAACTATTAACTAGTAACCTAGTAGCTACATTATTATAAACTAACAACTGAAAACAAAAAAATTCAAAGCATAATAAGATGTGATCTTGTTTTAAGTACTCATCGAGACAAATCTAGCGATGAATCATCAATCGAATTAACGGTTTAAGAGATCATCGTGTCTTAATTTTTGACACCGGGGATAGGAGATCCCCTTTGTTAGTTCGGCCAGGGGCGCAACATGCGGTGATCTCAATCGGCGATCAAGACAAACACACGCACAAAGAGACACGTGTTTTTACCCAGGTTCAGGTCCGTGACGTGTAGATCCCTACGTCCTGCTACTATCGGCTATCTAGTGGATAATCACAATTACAACGGTACCTTCCCCGGAAAGGTTGTAGCTCGAGAATCCTCTCCCTCTCGACTGAGTTGGGCCTCCTTTTATAAAGGCAAGGGGACACCACAAGGGTCGATCACCACGCGGTGGGCACAGAGTGCATGCCCTCAACATGGTTGTGCGCTCCTGCCACGATACCACGTGTCTCTCATTGTCTGCACCGTCCAGTCTGACACTGGCGCCTGTCCAGTCTGGATCTTGCCGCGGGCTGGCTTCCCGGGTGCACAGCCCCTGGTCTCAGCCACCCGGAGAAAGGTCCCTGCCAGGGCCCCATGAGTTGGTCGCCCTGGATGGTTGCAACGTGATGCATTGGTGTTGTGTTTGTCCATGGTGGGCTAGACGGAGCATGGCTAGAGGGAAGTCTGTCCCCTTGATCAAGCATCATCAGCCATATGTCTTTCCTTCTCCAAGGTAGCCATATGTACCCGACCTCGAACACCAAACTCGGGATGCTCTTCTCGGGCAGATGTTTGAGGCTCCCGGTATCATCCCTCCGCGGAACACTCGGTCCGGAGCCTGAGGGGATGCCCCGACCTAGTTCCCGTGAGGGCACTACGCAGGGGTCACGGCCCTCCCGTCGGCTCCGGGAGGCCCCGGATCCACGGATGCGACAGAGATAATTACTTTTGAATTCCAAATTACGTGAAAGATTCCTTGCATGCATGTTGGCCCCTCCATCGCTATAGTGTCGCATGCTTAATGCCATGCGCCGGACTGATTATTAGAATAGTCATTAAAAGTAACTTCCTTTAAACATATTGGCTAAATAATGGTATATTTAATTATTCATGATATTCCCTTGCTCACTAAACTAGTTGCATATTTATTAAAACAAAAATCCACTATCCAATCTAATGGCATCTCCATCGGTGCCCCAATAGCCCTATCGGCCCTCCCAATAGGGCTATTGGGTTCCGACCAAGAAGTTAGTGAGGAGACTATAGGGTTTCGTAGCAGAAAAGAATATTTTCTAACTATGCGAACACTAATACCAGGATCTATACTATGCAGACATAAGTAACAAAAAGAGAGAGACAGTATTCATACCCTTGAAGACCGAGGCACGCCTTACGCGGGAAGGCGTATGTTGATGAAGCCGAGCAGATCCAAACACCCCAAGTGTGGTGTCTCCGAAGTACTACACACGTTCGGTGTAGGCGATGTCTCCCGGGATCCGATCCAGCCGAGTAGCAGAAGAAGAAGATGGCGGATCAAAGATCACACGATGGTCGTGTGACTCGTGTGAAAGTGGAGAACTCACAATCCGAGAGGTCCTCTCCAATATTACGGGGAAGTCCTCGATGGAAGTGTGAGAGAGAGAATAGGAGAATGGGATGATTCCAAAGGGGAGAGGGTGACTCCTATATATAATGAGAGGGGAGGGTGCACCCCCAAGGGGACGGCGATGTGGGACTAATGCCCACACTTGCCGGCCACCAAGGGGAAACCGCTGGCCCTAGGTAGGCCCCACTTGGGTGGCCCACCAAGCCTTGGCCGACTAGCCCTCCTCCCTAGGTGCCTTGCCCCTTTGGGCCTCCCCTCCGTGTGAGGCCCAATAGCAATGGATTGCCTTTAAAAATAAAATAAAATTACGTATTTTAATATTAGTTCTCCAATTAACATGAAACACATATATTATTATATTTCTTCACTCCGGAACACCTTCCAGACCCCCTCCGATCTACATCAGATGTTACCCAAAACTATTCCGGTTTCTCTCTCAATTTCTTCTATGGTACCGCATCTACCCTAAGCATCCCCACCCTTAAGTGTGACATCCTTCGGTTTAGAAACACTCTGTACATGATTCAGACCTCTCTCATTCAATGATCATCAGAGGGAACCGGATGGCCATGTTGACCCTCGTGCGTTTCATGAATCTTATCGCTCGAACCGTAAACGTTGTTTCCCATTCCCTTTGTCATTTGATACCTAGTTCATCTAAGACTTGATCTTCGGTATATCTATACCTTAGCTCGGTCTCGTTGCCGATGAACTTGTTTACTCGTTCCCATGTCGTTGCATTCCATGACCAAGTCACACACTTGCAAGATTCGTTAATGCAACGTCACCGAGATGGCCACATGTATCTATCTGGTACATGGATTGACAAATCCTGGTCTTGATATGTACTCCTCTACGCGTCCCTTTGGAAAACCTGAGTAGCACCTTTTTGATCATCCTGTCACGAGATGATGCTTGATACCATCAAAACTTCTTCCAAAATGGCGATTTGCATTATCTCACAGTCTAAGGATTAGGTTGCGAGGTTTTCTATGTTTATCATCAATGGTGAACTTTGTAACTAGATCTCATTAAGATATAATTGTCATATGTTTGTCTATCACATCATTCAACCAATGACATGACCTCATTATCAATTAGCATAAATACCCATGTTCTTGAAACCCATATCATCCTCATGACCACTGAACTAGTTTGCTAGAGATAACTAGAGATACAATTTGTTTACATACCACACATGTATTAACGTTTCATATTAATACAGTTATAGCATAGTATGAAACATATTATGAATATATAAGAGATATATCAAATAATACACTTTATTATTTGCCTCTAGGGCATATCTTCTTTAGCCTCCCACTGCACTAGAGTACACATAAATCTAATTTACAATAGGCAGGAACCTAACACCAATGGCATATCGGTGTTTTTTGTGCTTGGCTTGCAGGAGATCTTTAGTCAGAGGATCTGCCACATTCAGATTCGTGTGTACTTTGCAAATCTTGGTTTCACCTTCGTCAAAATTCTACCGGATGACGTGAAACCGAAGCTTGATATGTTTGGCCATGGAATGAGTCCTTGGTTCCTTTGCATTTGCAATAGCGCCTGTGTTGTCACAATAGATTGGCACTGAGTCTTGCGCACTTGGAATGACTCCTAGTTCGATGGTGAAATTCCTTAGCCAAGCAGCTTCATTCGCCGCATCAGCTGCAGCAATGTATTCAGACTCCATTGAAGACTGCGCCACCACCGACTGCTTCTTGTTCTTCCAGCTTACCGCCCCACCATTCACTAGAAATACAAATCCTGACATAGATATGCCCTACGGACACCTACTATTGGCCTACCTGGTGCGGCCAACGGAAGGCCCACTCAAAGATATATCAAGGCACATGACGCCCATGACGGTTCGAGTGGTATGAAGCCCAGATGGACAAGGACACCCAAACACGCAAGACAAGAAAACCTCAAGACTAGAGTTCGAATCTAACTTGTAACCTACTCGTATTGGTACCTGACACCTAGCCTCCCCATGTATAAAGGCTAGGAGGTCCAACAAGGAGGGCGACTCCCACAATATCCAATAGATAGATCTACGATGTCCTATCCCACAATAGATCTAGACAACACCCATAGCATCCACCCGCCAAATCCAATCTGCGCATCCACTACCATCGGCGACCTTGTAATCCTTCGGATCATCATCAATCAAGAGCATACAAGCAGGAGTAGGGTTTCCTTCCGAGGACCTGAACCTGGGTAAACATCGTTTCCCGCGTTGCTTGTCTGTTAGCTGATCGAGATCTCCAGCGCACTCTGATACATTGCAAATGTATCTATAATTTTTGATGTTCCATGCTTGGTTTTATCTACTTTCTTATGTTTTGTCCACACTTTGGAGTACTTTTCATATGATTTCTTGGACTAACTTATTAACAAGATGCCACAGTGCCAGTTGCCTGTTTTCTACTGTTTTTGGTTCCAGGAAAGTTAGAAAATCAATATTCCCGGAATTGGACCGGACAAAAGCCAAAGTCGATATTTTACCGGAAGACTCACGGAGCCAGAAGACGAGACGGAGAGGGGCCACAGGGCGGCCACACCATGTGGTGGCGCGGGCTGGCCCTGGCCGCGCTACCAGGTGGTGTGGGTCCCCCTGGCCTCCACCGACCTTGCCCTCTGGCCTTTAAGAAGCCTCCCGATGCGAAACCCTAAATCGTCAAGCCTCCTGCCACGAAAAGTTCCGCAGCACCGCCGCCACCGAAGGGGAGATTCGGGGGACAGAAAGTCTCTGTTCTGGCACCCTACCAGGATGGGGAAGTGCCCCCGGAGCCATCTCCATCGATCTCCACCACCATCTGCATCACCGTTGTCGATTCCCATGATGAGGATGGAGTAGTTCTCTCTCGAGGCTAAGGGTTCTACCGGTAGCTATGTGTTCATCTCTCTATCTATGCATGATCTTGTTGTGGTCATGAGCTTTGTAATCTAGTAGATCTACCTTGCTACTCAAGTGCTTTATTAGATCTCTGCTCTCCCCATGTGTGTGAAAGTGACAGCGTGCTCACCATGGTGGCACTTAGGCTAGAGATTACAAATACTTGTTATGAGTTATATTTGGAGTTGGATGTCTTTATGAAATTGTGGTGTTTGTTGGAACCATCTAGTGCTCAAGGTGACAGTGTGGGGTTTTCTAGATGGGAAAGACTTACTTTGAGGAGTGCTGTTATAGCCCTACCATCGATTAGAGTGCTCAACCGGAGAGTAGTTCAGCGTAGTATCATGAAGATGATATATTTATATGAGAGTGTTCACTAGTGAAAGTATGATCCCTAGGCCTTGTTTCTAAGCATTGAAACACCGTTTGCAATTAGTTCTGTTACATGTTTGCTTGCTTCTATCTTTATTTCAGTTTTCCTTTAGTCTTTTCCACGCCATTAAGCTATTTTCTATCACCGTTACCACTTGTATTTCACTATCTCTTCGCCGAACTAGTGCACCTATACACCTGACAAGTGTATTGGGTGTGTTGGGGACACAAGAGACTTCTTGTATCCTGATTGCAGGGTTGCTTGAGAGGGGATACCTTTGACCACTTCCTCCCTGAGTTCGATAAAGCTTGGGTGATCCATTTAAGGGAAAACTTGCTGCTGTTCTACAAACCTCTGCACTTGGAGGCCCAACAACTATCTACAAGAATAGAAGTGCGTAGACATCAAGCTATTTTCTGGCGCCGTTGCCGGGGAGGAAAGGTAAAAGGTATTCACACCGGAGGATTAAAGAAGAAGAACCTCCCACGGCAAACGCCTATTTTCCGGTGTGAGTGCTCGAAGTTATTTCCTTTAGATTCTGCAATTTTGTCTTTTTGTTTCTTGTTTTCACTAGTTAGGCTTAATGGAAAACAACAACAAAATTAAAGAGCTTTATAGTATTTATCTTGAGTTAAGACATGAAGTGTTTGAAGAGAAAATTAAAAAACCTATGGAAAATTATTTGCATGCTAATAGCAATGTTGTTAGTATGAATTCTTTGGACACCACTATTGCTAATGCTATGGAAAATTCTAAGCTTGGGGAAGCTAGTTTTGATGAGCATGATATTTTTAGTCCCCCAAGCATGGAGGAGAAAATTTGCTTTGTTGATACTATATCTCCAATATATGATGATTACAATGATGAATATGATATTTTCAGTCCACCTACTATTGAGGACAAAATTAATTATGATTACAATATGCCTCCCATATTTGATGATTATGGTGATGAAAATAATAATGATAGCTATTTTGTTGAATTTGCTCCCACTACAATTAATAAGAATGACTATGCTTATGTGGAGAGTAATAATTATTATATGGATGTGGCTCATGATAAGAATGTTTTATGCGATAGTTATATTGTTATTATTCATGATACTACTGAAAGTTATTATGAGAGAGGGAAACATGGTTTTATGCATCTCAATAATATTAAGTGTCCCCTCTTTATGTTGAAAATTTTGAAGTTGCACTTGTTTTGCTTTCCTATGCTTGTTGCTTTGTGCTTTCATTACTTGTTTCTTTACAAGATTCCTATGCATAGGAAGTGGGTTAGACTTAAATGTGCTTTGAATTTGCTTCTTGATGCTCTCTTTTACTTCAATTTATATTTCGTATGTGAGCATCTTCTCAAACTATCATGCCTAGCTTAAAGGCGTTAAAGAAAAGTACTTATTGGGAGATAACCCAAAAGTTTTAGATGAGTCTTGGAAGTTATTACCTCTGTAATAACCTCTCCTTATCCTTTTTATTTGCTTTTTGTGCCAAGAGTAACCTCTAATGAGAGAGAAGTAATGATTGGGAAAGTTGCTGTCCCGAAACAGATTTCTGGGTTTCACCGTAAAAATTCGTGTAAAATCTCTGTACTTTATTTTGATGCGTGAATTTTTGTGCTTCTGCCCCAGGTTGTTATCTAACTTTCGTTAGTTCAACACTTTTTTATTTGAGCAACATAAGATCTTCGAAAAAATTCGTCTTTACCTACTGGTCTGTTTTGACAGATTTCTGCCATTTTCTGCATTTGCTTCTTGTTGGTTCCTTCTTGAGTTCTTTTGAGGAATTGAGATTTTTGAGAGAAGTGCTGCAGTATCTAGTGTTCTAATGGAAGTTTATTTGGTGTTAGAACTGAACCTTGAGACTTATTTATCTTAAGTGCACCAATGTTGCTAATGAGATTGTGTGAAGTTTTGTATGAAGGAAAATTTCAGGTGTATGGAAGGAATGAGTAATGAGATGAAAGATGGACTAAAGCTCAAGCTTGGGGATGCCACGCGTGTCACCCCAAGAAATAGCCAAGAAGTACAAGCATCAAAGCTTGGGGATGCCCAAGGCATCCCCTTCTTCATCAATAAAAATCCCAGGTTTCTTTCAAATGCTTCATTTTTATTGTTTCATGCATAGTTGTGTTGTTCTTGGAGCGTCTTCTTTTTCGTTTTATTTTTGGTTTTTCATTTGCTTTGGTTTGCTTAGTTTTCTGAATAAATTGGTTGGACCCCCTCTTTCATACATTGGTTTTCAAATAGTTTGGTTTGGTTTGGAAAAGAGTAGGAAAGTTCATGCTTATGTGGTAAAAAGAGCCTGTTTTTGACTGTGGCCTATGCTTTTTCATGCCATGCTTGATATTGTTTTGGCTTTATGCTTAGTATTCTTTGCTGTAGCATGACTTGTTATAAACAATTGAGATTGCTTAATGTGCCTTGGATGAATCATGCATTGTTTTAGCATATTAAATCATAGTATAGTGGTATTCTCCTTTGATGCTTTATTTGGATTGACTTGGCACATGCACACACTATGTTATGACTATATCAAGTCACCATAGCCTTTATTATCCTTTAGTTTTCAACTTGTAGTATCACTTTATGCTTTGATCAATGATGTTTTGTCGCTATGCATGATTATGGCCATTATTGCTCTCTTAGTTTGTCGCTCCCAAGTCTTTTGGTAGCCTCCACAACCAAGTATGAGTTCCACTCATGCATCCAACTCCTTAAACCAAGTTATTCCAAAGAGTCCACCATACCTACCTACTAGCTTATGCTATTCTAAGTATATTCATGCTTTTGTTTACCTTCCAAATTAAACTTATTATGAGAAAGCTAGTGATTAAAGCTCTCACAAACTTGATGGCACACTTTACTTTTATTGCCCTTAATAAACTTGAACCATTGGGTCCTTCTTTGTTGCGTATATGCTTGCACTTTATAAGTTGAAATTAGCAGAACCATGTTTCATGGCGAACGCTTTCAACATTGCACTTGTACTTTGTACCCCGTTGATATCATGTTCTTTTGCTTACGGATCCCGGCGGTGTGAAATAAAATGGAACTTGTAAGATCATGGAGTTTGTCTGTGTGTTAGAGAAACGCCTAGGCCGCTAGCCTAAGCCATGCCTAATCATGGTGGAAACTTGCAGCATCACCATAATGAGCACTCTATGAAGCATCCTCAATAAAAACCTATGCAAATAGCAAATAAAAAGATTGCTGAGATGCTCATTGTCTGCTTGCCTTGTCATTTTGATTATGGGAAAGCTCCCGTATCATGTGCAAGGGGTACCCCGTTGGCGGTTCTTAATGATACACATATACTTACAATGACAAGAGCTTACTCGTGACTAAAGTTGAGTAGCATGAGGATCGGTCTTCGTAAGTAAGGGGCATGAGATTTCGGTTTATAACTTGTCAAGCATGTACACCATAGTTTGTTCACTTTAACCTTAATCACTTGAAGATGCTTATGATAGGGGCAATGAGAGCTGAAAGCTATAAGTACCATAATTTTTGGAAGCTCTTTATGAGACTTGAATCCCTACTTCCTTCTATGAAGGCCTTTCTTCCACCATTACATTGAGTCTCCACCTTCTACCTTTATGCACCTACTTTGAGAGCATAGTGGCCATTCTTAGTTCTATGTGCATTGTCCCAAGACTAGTTGATTGATGCATAACTTTTTATTTCTTGTTTGAAACTATTGTATCTAGTCACTCTTATGAACTTTGAAGGTGTCCTATGCATTTATATTTGCTACTCTATTGAGGGACAAGCTGAATGCTATTATGCTATGTTTTCTTTATGTGAAACAAATAAACGTCTTGCAAAGCATTGTTATTCATGAATCTTTTGTTTGTGCCTTTTCATGTTGCATCATAGTTTCTTTGCTTATTTCTAGAACTTTGTCTTTCATGTTATGATTGAAGTACTATGATCCCAGCTTTCAATGTTTTACAAATACTTTGATCAAGTTTATGATGGTGCATGTCACCTCAAAAATTATTCTCTCTTTTTATCACTTACCTACTCGAGGATGAGCAGGAGTTGAGCTTGGGGATGTTGATACATTGCAAATGTATCTATAATTTTTGATGTTCCATGCTTGGTTTTATCTACTTTCTTATGTTTTGTCCACACTTTGGAGTACTTTTCATATGATTTCTTGGACTAACCTACTAACAAGATGCCACAGTGCCAGTTGCCTGTTTTCTATTGTTTTTGGTTCCAGGAAAGTCAGAAAATCAAAATTCTCGGAATTGGACCGGACAAAAGCCAAAGTCGATATTTTACCGGAAGACTCACGGAGCCAGAAGACGAGACAGAGAGGGGCCACAGGGCAGCCACACCATGTGGTGGCGCGGGCTGGCCCTGGCCGCGCCACCAGGTGGTGTGGGGCCCCTGGCCTCCACCGACCTTGCCCTCTGGCCTTTAAGAAGCCTCCCGATGCGTAAACCCTAAATCGTCAAGCCTCCTGCCACGAAAAGTTCCGCAGCACCGCCGCCACCGAAGGGGAGATTCAGGGGACAGAAAGTCTCTGTTCTGGCACCCTGCCGGGACGGGGAAGTGCCCCCGGAGCCATCTCCATCGATCTCCACCACCATCTCCATCACCGTTGTTGATTCCCATGATGAGGAGGGAGTAGTTCTCTCTCGAGGCTAAGGGTTCTACCGGTAGCTATGTGTTCATCTCTCTATCTATGCATGATCTTGTTGTGGTCATGAGCTTTGTAATCTAGTAGATCTACCTTGCTACTCAAGTGCTTTATTAGATCTCTGGTCTCCCCATGTGTGTGAAAGTGACAGCGTGCTCACCATGGTGGCACTTAGGCTAGAGATTACAAATACTTGTTATGAGTTATATTTGGAGTTGGATGTCTTTATGAAATTGTGGTGTTTGTTGGAACCATCTAGTGCTCAAGGTGACAGTGTGGGGTTTTCTAGATGGGAAAGACTTACTTTGAGGAGTGCTGTTATAGCCCTACCATCGATTAGAGTGTTCAACCGGAGAGTAGTTCAGTGTAGTATCATGAAGATGATATATTTATATGAGAGTGTTCACTAGTGAAAGTATGATCCCTAGGCCTTGTTTCTAAGCATTTAAACACCGTTTGCAATTAGATCTGTTACATGTTTGCTAGCTTCTATCTTTATTTCAGTTTGCCTTTAGTGTTTTCCACGCCATTAAGCTATTTCCTATCACCGTTACCACTTGTATTTCACTATCTCTTCGCCGAACTAGTGCACCTATACACCTGACAAGTGTATTGGGTGTGTTGGGGACATAAGAGACTTCTTGTATCTTGATTGCAGGGTTGCTTGAGAGGGGATACCTTTGACCACTTCCTCCCTGAGTTCGATAAACCTTAGGTGATCCACTTAAGGGAAAACTTGCTGCTGTTCTACAAACCTCTGCACTTGGAGGCCCAATGTCTACAAAAATAGAAGTGCGTAGACATCACACTCCTCTTCTGCAAAACCCAAATCCATAAAAATGGGCAATGATGAGTTAAACCCTCATCAGTTGGCACCGTCTGTGGGAACTGGGAGCGCTGATGTTGCGATCTCGATGGCCCCAGCACTAGCAATCTACGATTCGTCCGAAAAGACCTTTGGCTCCCTCACCATCGGTGGCAGCTAGATCGCATCCGATAGCTAGGATGCATTCGGTTGTTTGTTCATCTGTGTCGGTGCGGTGGACTTCATCTTCAGCAAAACATACACTCGGAGGCTCAACACCCTCATATACAACTGCGGGTGCGCCGTCCGAGAGCTACACGCAGCAAGGCCAAAACGAATCAGGCGCATGCAGATGACCCGAAAAATCTCGGGCACACGTGCACACAAGATCGATTCCATATGACGATGAGCATACCATCTCGTTTCTTTTTCATTAATTGCTCTGACAATTGTTTACTTTATTTGATCTAAACTTGCCTACGTCTAGCTTGTACGAAATTGTTTATGCAGATCTAATCAAACTATTCTCCATCGGTACATCTGCCAGCATGCGATCGCACTAGAGCGAGAAAATCACTCGTGGCTACGCCACATGGCTGACCGAATCGGCAGGAATTGGAGATGAGCTCCGTGCCAAGTATCCTTCCCTCTTTGAGTCTTCTTCTTCCTAGAATCTCGGGGCGAGATTCCTGTTTAGTGGGGGAGAGTTGTAGCATCCCAATTGTCTAACAATTGGAATGCTACTTGTCCTAGTAAGATATTTGCTACTTTATATATATTATTATGGCATCATAATTATATCATGCTCATGTCATCATGCCACCTTGCATTTGAGCATCATATCAAACCCTTTTTCTTTTGGTTCTCCTCTCACATGCATTATTAATTATATTTGCCTCTTGATATTGTATTTGGTTTTTGATATATTGTTCAATGCCCAAGTTGAGTTGGGGGCATATCTTTTATTTCATTTCCATCACCTTTCTTTTCCACCACTTTATAATTCCACCATCCTACTAGACCATGAGCTTGTTTGTCTTTATTTCGGATTTCTCTAGCTCATGGGCAATAGGGTGGATCTAGTCCTTAAATTCCTTTGCTTGGCTCTATTCCATTTCTTGGAAATGCATAAGGACAATGCCATCATATTATTATTGTTGTCATAAAATAAATAATGGCATTATTATTTTTGCATGGGCCATGCAAGCTTCTCCACCACCTTGTTCCTCCATTGGTTTTTCTTTGGTTTTGGTGGATCCTATCTAGGAAAAACCATCTCCTACTATTCCACCTCTCCATAGTCTCAACCATATCTCTTTCTTTTATTTTATTTTTCTTCAAGCATGATCATATGTGACTTTTTCACCTAATTCTTTTCTTCCTCTTTCTTTCTTGTTTCTCTTCCACATTAGCTCATGCAAGCTCAAGCCCCATGTTTCTTCTTGGTTTGGCCTTGTAAACAAAAACTAAAACCTAAATGCTTAACACCATCTAAACCTAGTTCCTCTTTTATTATGCTTTTAAACCTAATTTTCACTAAACCCTAACATTGTTCCCCTCTCTCTCTCTCTACCATGATGAACACCTGACCCTCTCCCTCTCTCCTTGGCCCCACCTTAGCTAACCCTAACCTCCCTAACCCTAGCTAGCCCTAACCCGAGTCCCACCTAGACCTAGCCCGAGCTAACCACCCTCTCCCTCTCTCTTCTCTACCGCCATGCTGGCCCCACCCTGCAGCCGCTCGCCGCCCTGGACCACCTGCAGCCCCTCCCCGCCGTGCCTACCAGCCCCAGGACGAGTCCCAGCTCGAGCCAGCATGTGCTCGAGGAGAAAAGAGAGAAGAGGCCAAGACCACTTTATCTACTCCTGCCACAGCTGTCCTCCTCCCTCTCCCTCCTTTTCCTCCTTCCTCACGCCTCTCTGGCCTCTCCCAGATCTGCCCGAGCCGCCCCCTTCTTCTCCTTCTTCCTCTCCGACCACCACACCCGATGCCGGTCGCCGCCAGCACCACCTCGCCCCCGACGTTCCCGCCGGCATGCTTGTCGTGGAAGTGGCTGGGGAGATCGAGGATGTCCCTTTGCGTCGCCCTGTGGCCGTCAGCGCGAAGGAGGGAGCCCCAGCACCGCCAGTACCTCGCCACCCGACGCCAAACCCTAGCCGTCAAAGCGCCAACGTCCTCGCCGTTCCAGAGCATCCCCGCCCGATCCAACACCACCACCGAGCCCGCGGTGAGTCCCTCGTCTGCCCTGACATGCTCCGCCTCGCCGTACCGCTCCAGCGCCGCCGTTGTTTTTGTCGAACGCTCTCAGTGCGCGCTGCTCGCCGGCATCTGCAGCCTCCCCGCGCCGCGCCACGCCCTATCTAGGCCCCCGCCGCCCTCCTGCCAGCTACCCGAGCCAGCCGCACCGGTTAGCCCCTCCGCACGCACGCCCGCGACCCGGGATCGAGTCCCCGCCCCACGCGCGCGTTGCCGCCGTCAGTTTCGTCAGAGAGAGGAAGAGAAACAGTGCACGCGTTGGAACTTTGCACATAGCCCCCCACCTTTTTGATTCCTGCAACCCGCGCTCCTAGCGACCCCACCAGTCAGCCGCACTAGCACTTTTGCAAGGAAGCCCCTCTGATTTATCCGGCTTAACCCGCGCTCCAGCCCCACCTCTCAGCCCCTGCCTTCCTCACCGCTGACACGCGGGCCTGCGCCAGTTGGCCCACCCCGCAGTCTCAGTGGCTAGCCCAGCCCGCGGTGGAAAAATGATTTCGCGCGCGTGGCCCCGTCAGCGCAAGGCCCACCCGTCAGTGGCTGTGGCTGGATCTGACTGGGTGAGAAAAGTATTTCCGGCTGTCTGTTTTAATTTAAATCTTTTCCAAATTGATTCAAATTCAAATTCAAATCAGATTTAAATAATTTTTAAAATACAAATCCAAATAATACAAGTAATATATGTTTTGCAATAAGAAAAATGTGAGGAATTCAAATATGCCATTCAAAATAATGTTTGAGAACTTTAAAATTTCGAGATGATTAAAATTACAATAAAATGCCCTTTTCCTTATTTAATTAATAACTTTTGTTTTATAACTCCAAATTTGACAAATAATATGTCTAAATCGATCAGCGCGACGAGCCCGTTCTATTTATGCAGTCCTTGTTATGAATTGAAGCATGCATCATGTTGTCAACAAAAATCTGAACTGTTTATGACAAGAAAACTTGGTCAAATAAATAATAAAGTGCTTTATTCTTGTATCCACCCCTCACCTTTGCCATGCTACTTTAATGCCATGTAAATGTGCATCATTCATCATGGCATGCTTGGTTGCTTGTTGCATTTCAATTCATATGCTTGTGCACTTTATTTATGTTGGCCCTTGTTTGTTTGGTTCTTCTTCGAATAGACTCCCAGTAGGAGAATTACCAGGAATCACAGGAGTACTACCCAGATCCATCTCTCGCTTCAACTGAGCTGCCAGGCAAATGCTTGCATACATACAGTACCTATTGCCTCTATCTTATTCTTGCATCATTGAGTCGCGATTGCATTAAATTGAATCCCAAGTACTGCATGGCCTTTACTTTTAAACCACACCAAGCTTGTTCCGGTCCCATGAGCCATTACTACAGGAGTTGTTTGAGCCATGCGAGTCGTAGAAAAGCATGAGTAGGGTATGTGAGTGTCGGATGAATAATGAGGTACCTAAACAACTTAACCTGAGTAGTAATGGGATAACTAATGAAAGAGGCACCGGTGAGCACTATCTGCTATTTGGTTTTTCATGCTCACTTGTGTCCCGTAGGGCCCCGAGTACTTGATTCCTGTTCCTTGTTTATTCGCACTATCCACATCTAGGAGGCCTTATGGACCCCCCTGATCTAGAGCTTGATTCATTCTTATTTCTTGGGGCCACAATTAGTTTGGGGCTTTATTACTATCCTGTACTTATGCCATGTTACTGCTTTAATAAGATTGTGCGTGGAGCACCTGTATTGTTTGGATCGTGGAATGTTTTCGCGGTATCGACAAGCCCAGTCACATTTTCGGGTTCCCAGTCGTTTACAGCCATTGACACAAACCTTGGGTCCGTCTCGGAGCCGGCCAACTTCGTTGCGGGTAGCTTAATGGGGTGGCCCCCTGAAATATTTCTGAATCCTGTGATTGCTTTGTCGTGAATGCCTCGTTGGGTTTTGATTTGGTCTTTCCGAGGTTGAGCGAGTGTGTGTTGCTATTCACGCACCCCTCCAGGGTAAATCTTTCTGAAAGCCGTGTCCGCGGTTATGGACGACTTGGAGCACAGTTTATCGATCATAGACAAGTATAATTAAAGTACCGCTTTTAAATTGACTAAGTACTTGACTAGTAAATAGCGAAATACTCATGGAATGGTTAATAAAAACTGCCAATGGATGATGGGGGTTGTTCGTCCGCTTCCTCGTTGGTAAGCGAGGAGGAGGATGGATCTGTTAATTATATTGTTGTAACTGTTGTTCTTAATTCACAGACTTCCGTCTATCATTGGTTAGGCGGAAGGTTAGCGAGTATCTGTAGAATTATTAGGATTTATCTTTTGCTGCAATTGCGTCACCCCAGGTTGTGTCCCCTTTAGCGGCATAAAGACTTGCTGAGTACCTCTAGGGTCTCACACAATAAATTGTTTGATTCAGATGAACAGGTGTACCCGCAAGATGGATACTGGGTGGAAGAGACAGATGATGTTGGCAACGATCATTCGGTGTAGAGATTCCGGGAACAGGGATCCGTGAGATCTGTGGGCGGGATGTGTTTATTTATGGGGCATCTTATGCCGATTTGCTTCTTATCCGTACTCGGATCTTGTTTTCCGCTTCCGCCTGATACTCTGATGTGTGATGTATGAGGAGCTATCCTAAGTTATTATATCTATCTAGGACATTTGGATCTTGCTGTATGGCGTTGCAATATTTCTATTTCTTTTAGATGGAATGGCTCTGAGGACTGTTGTATGTGGCTTGCATACATACTCATTTGTGTATGTAGTTGATCCCTTCTCCTGCCGATTACGCCGCTCGTTCTTGTCCCGTTGTCTGAAAGTGGTTAGGACGGCCGAAAGGTCTACCGTGAGTGGCCCTGGGCCCCACCGTACTATTTTAACCACTTTCGTTCATCCAGGCATTAACTAAGAGCGTAATTCACCGAGGTAGTTACAATTGGTATCAGATCCATCCCGCCCTTCAGGGTCTCAGCCAAAATGGTCGTTGTCAGTCTAGCAAATATTTTGGTAGTTATGTATACTCGGGAAAAACAAAACGTGAGAGTAGGACTGCTTCCATTTTTCTTCTTACCCACCCACCCACCCTTTTCTGGTAAGGAAGTGTAACATTTTCAATCCTCTTCTAAAATTCAAACTAGGATTCACGTGTTCTGGGTTCCGTAGTACCATAGGTTATGTTTGTGTGTGTGTGTGTGTGCAGTGTGAATTCCTTGTCTATCTGTTGCATCCAAATGTTATCACTATCTGCCTTTTGGTTATCAACTGTTGGTACATTCCCTACCGACAGTCCTTTGTAAACCGACGCGATCTAGTCTGATTCGTTGTACACCGATGCGATCTATCTTACTCTTTGTTATCCGACGTTATCTTGTTGGGGTGTTCTTTTCGTAGTTACCAATCTTTAGGTTCATCTTTAGAAGAAGTTGTTGGGATATGTGTTTTACTGATTCATGTGCGGAGTAATGATTTGAGTGCGGGATGGAGTCGCGACCATACCACTACTTTTATCATTTGCTTTTGTATATTGAACTAGTAGAGTTACTAATCTTGATTCGTTAAGTGGTTTTGCGCATATAGCGGTATTTTAATGCCAAAATTTGCGGAAAATTTTTCTTTGTTAGTTGTGTACCACACTCCTTGTTCAGTCGTGTGTGTTATGCTTAATATCTTCTAATTGCCTTGAACTTTGTTGATATTTTAATATCATCTCAGTAAATTACATTCTTTAATCTTGATTAATTCCATTTTGGTACTATTTTGGATTATTATCATTCTCCATTATAGTACTGACTTGTGTTTTATATCAATCACAGGATGGCACCACCACGCCGTTCTGAGGAGGATATACCACCTGAACTGGGAGCTGCTTTGGCAAGTATTGCAAATGCTTTGGGCACTATGCAGCAAAACCAGCAGCGCTTCGAGGAAAGTGTCAAGGAGGAATGAGTTTGCTCCGCTACCCTCCACCTCCCAAGCGAGGAGACATCAAGAGTTTTCTCAAGTTCAACCCACGCCAATTTGAGGTGTCTGATCAGCCACTGATGCGGATGATTGGCTTCGTGAAGTGTCAAGGTTGCTGATGACTGTGGATGTTCCCGAGCAAGATGGGTCAAGTGTGCTACTCACCTTCTGAAGGGAGATGCAGCTCTCTGGTGGAAAATTACCTCAAGGCAGATCTTTCTGGTTTTCAGCCTACTTGGGAGCGGTTCACTGTTGCTTTCAAAGAGCAATATCTGTCAAGAAATTGTCATGGAAAGGATGAAGGAAGTGTTTCTCAACCTCAAGCAGGGCACTGACAATGTCAACAACCTACATCAGAAACTTCATGAACCTGTCTCGTTACGGTGGCGATGAGATCTCTGATGACAAGAAGAAGCAAAAGAGGTTTCGGCAAGGCCTCAATGCGTCCAATCAAATATGCAATCACTCATGCAAGGCCAGCATCTTTCCTGGAACTCCAACACACAGCTCTGCAGGAAGAAGCAAGTAGGCAAGTGTTTGAGGAGTCAAAGAAACACAGCCGTGATACAGCAAGCTCTTCTGCTATGACAGCTCCTTCTAAGCGTCGTGTCTGGGTTCCTAACACCCCACCGTCGCTCCCTGCTCACCAAGACCTTCAAGCTACGCACCAAGGCCACCAAACTCCTTCACTACGGCTCCCAGGGGCTACAAACCACAAACTACCCTGGAGCGCCTGGCGGAGTCCCTGGCTACGTTGCTCCCACGTCCACCGGGTGCTTGCTATACTTGTGGAAACACTGGGCATCAGCACTGGAATTGTCGAATGAACAACAAAGCTCTTCCACCACCACCTCCAAGACCTGCGGCAAGTGCTCCTATGATTCGTGCACCTCCACCTCGGGCTCTCAACATCAACGCTAAGCTGGGATCTACGGTTGCTCGTGCCAACTGTGTCAACGTCGCTCATGCTGAGCATGCACCTGGAGTTGTCATGGGTATGCTTCCTGTTAACTCAGTTCCTGCACGAGTTTTGTTTGATTCTGGTGCTTCACCTTCTTTCGTTTCTCACAAATTTGCAAATGAGCATGAGCTTGTTATAGACCAGCTGGATAAAAAGTTAATGGTTCTTTCTCCCGGGGCAAGATTGTTATCTACCAAGATCAGCCATGGCAATCAAATTGAGATTGGTGGTTCTTCGTTTCCGGCTTCCTTAATTGTTCTGGGCAATTCTGATATTGATGTTATCTTGGGCATGGATTGGTTGACAGCAAATGCAGCTGTGATTGATGTGCTGACGTTTCGGTTTCTTTGAAAATTCCTGAAGGCCATATAGTCTATTCTCCAAGTCTGACTCCTGCAATTCAGCTTTATTCTTTGGCGGCTCTGAATGATGATGCTATAGAAGGTATTCAGAGTGTTCCTGTAGTTTGTGAGTTCCCAGATGTCTTTCCTGAAGAGTTGCCAGGTATGCCTCCGGATCGTGAGGTTGAGTTTTTCATTGAACTGAACCTGGTAACCGCTCCTATCTACAAGCGGCCTTATAAAATGGGTCATGTTGAGTTTTGGCTGAACTTAAACGTCTGTTGGATGAACAAGGAGAAGTTGGGTTTCATATCAGCACGCACCAGTACTTCTTCTTGGGGGTAGTCCAACCATCTTGTGAAGAAGCGAGACAAAGACTGATAGACTTGTGTTGACTATCGGGCACTCAAATGCTAAAACAATCAAGAATAAATATCCCCTTCCGCGGATTAATGATCTCTTCGATCAGCTAGCTGAGCTGTGGTATTCTCTAAGCTTATGTTGAGAAGTAGGTTACCATCAAATCAAGATCCGCAAGGAAGATGTTCCTAAAACAGCTTTCACACACCCGTTATGGCCTCTATGAGTACACGGTCATGTCGTTCGGTCTCACCAATGCACCTGCCACCTTCTCGAGGCTTATGAACTCGGTTTTCATGGAGTATCTTGATAAGTTCATTGTGGTCTATCTGGATGACTTCTAGTCTATTCTAAGTCAAAAGAAGAACTGAGGAACACCTTCGGTGTGTCCTAACAAGCTTCGTGAGAACCAGCCTGTATGCAAAGTTCTCCAAGTGTGAATTCTGGCATGCCTCAAGTCACCTACCTTGGTCACGTCATCTCTGCAAGGGCATGGCCGTCAACCCAGAAACTATTAAGACAATTATGGACTGGCTTCCACCATAAATGTCAAAGAAGTCTGGAGTTTTCCTTGGTTTGGCTAGTTACTGCCGTCGCTTCGTTCAAAACTTCTCAAAGATTGCGAAGCCTCTCACCGATCTCCTCAAGAAAGGCAAGAACTATCTTTGGACTCCTGCATGTCAAGCAAGCTTTGAAACACTCAAAGAGAAGCTCACTTCCACACCAGTCTTAGTTTCTCTCCAGATACATCAAAGCCTTTCCAGATTTTTCTATGATGCTTCGTTGCAAGGATTGGGTGCAGTCCTTATGCAAGAAAAGAAAGTTGTTGCTTATGCATCCGTCAGTGTGAAGACGCATGAGATCAACTATCCTACACATGACCTCGAACTCGCAGCAGTTGTCTTTGCTTTGAAAGTATGGAGGCATTACTGCTTGGCAACCTTGTGAGATCTTTTCTGATCACAAGAGTCTGAAGTATATATTCACACAACCTGTCTCAACCTTCGTCAGAGGGGTGGATTGAAACATCAATGATTTCGATTTGACCATCAACTACACCCCGGGCAAAGCTAATGTCATGGCAGATGCTCTCAGCCGAAAAGCCTTATGTCACAACCCTCATGGTGGAAGAACAACAAGCCTCTCTTGTGGCGAGGAATTCCGCAAGCTCAACCTTGAAATTGTGGATCAAGGTTATCTTCTGACCTTCTAGCAACACCTCTCTTGGAGAAAGGTCCGTTCCATTCAGCTTGGTGATCCTTACACTAAAAAGATCATCTCCAATATTCAACTTCCAAAGTATGAGTCTTTCCACGTAGATGACCAAGGCACTCTTTTCTTTGAACACCGGATGTTTGTTCCGAACTACCCGGGTTTAAGAGAGCAAGTTCTCAAGGAGGCGCGTGATTCTGTTCTTTCTATCCACCCTGGCAGCACTAAGATGTACATGGACTTGAAAACACAATATTGGTGGCCTGGTTTGAAACGATATTGTGCCAAGTATGTCTCGGAGTGTGATGTTTGTCGCAGAGTTAAAACTGTCCATCAGAAACCTTCCGGTCTTCTACAGCCATTGAAGCCTCCGGAATGGAAATGGGAGAAAGTAGAGATGGACTTCATCACTGGTTTTCCAAGGTCGCAGAAGGGCAACAATGCAATCATTGTTGTCATTGACAGGCTTTCCAAAGTAGCTCACTTCTTTCCATTCAAGGAAACAATTTCTGCAATTCAGTTGGCTGAGCTCTACATCAACAAAATTGTCTCTCTGTATGGAGTTCCTCTTGAGATTAGTTCAGACCGTGGAAGCATCTTCACTTCCAAGTTCTGGGGAAGTTTCCAAAATGCTTTGGGAACAAAACTAAACTTCAGCACGCTTACCACCCTTAGGTCGGCAAGGACAAGTTGAAAGGATCCATCAGATTCTGGAAGATATGCTCCGTGCTTGCGTTATCTCTTTCGGCATGAAGTGGAAGACTGTCTTCCTTATGCTGAAATTCTCACTTACAACAACAGCTTCCAGAAAAGTCTAAAGATGGCACCATTTGAGGCCGCTTCTCAACGGTTGCAAGTGCAGAACTCCGATGGTTGGTCGGGCGCAGGTGAAAGAATATTGTTTGGCCCCGACATTGTAACTCAAGCGGAGGAGAAAGTTCACATCATTCTTGAAAATCTGAAGATTGCTCAAAGTCGCCAGAAGAGCAATTATGACAGGAAGCACACGGACATGGAGTATGTCCCTGGTGATCTCGTTTACCTTCGTGTCACTCCCATGAGAGGCACGCACCGCTTTGGTATCAAAGGAAAGCTGGCTCCTAGATACATCGGTCCTTTCAAAATTCATGGAAGAAGAGGAGAAGTTGCTTATGCTCTTGAGCTCCCTGAACAACTCAAAGTCCATGATGGTTTCCACATCTCTCAACTCAAGAAGTGCTTCAAGGATGCCGGCAGGACCGTGGACCATGAACTCATCAATCTCCAAGAAGATCTGTCTTATCAAGAACACCCCACAAAATTCTTGAGGTCACAGAAAGAAGGACTCGCAACAAGTCCATCAAGTTCTGCAAGGTGCAGTGGTGGCACCATTCCGTTGATGAAGCCACCTGGGAACGTGAAGATGAGCTCCGTGCCAAGTATCCTTCCCTCTTTGAGTCTTCTTCTTCCTAGAATCTCGGGCGAGATTCCTGTTTAGTGGGGGAGAGTTGTAGCATCCCAATTGTCTAACAATTGAATGCTACTTGTCCTAGTAAGATATTGGCTACTTTATATATTATTATGGCATCATAATTATATCATGCTCATGTCATCATGCCACCTTGCATTTGAGCATCATATCAAACCCTTTTTCTTTGGTTCTCCTCTCACATGCATTATTAATTATATTTGCCTCTTGATATTGTATTTGGTTTTTGATATATTGTTCAATGCCCAAGTTGAGTTGGGGGCATATCTTTTATTTCATTTCCATCACCTTTCTTTTCCACCACTTTATAATTCCACCATCCTACTAGACCATGAGCTTGTTTGTCTTTATTTCGGATTTCTCTAGCTCATGGGCAATAGGGTGGATCTAGTCCTTAAATTCCTTTGCTTGGCTCTATTCCATTTCTTGGAAATGCATAAGGACAATGCCATCATAGTATTATTGTTGTCATAAAATAAATAATGGCATTATTATTTTTGCATGGGCCATGCAAGCTTCTCCACCACCTTTTTCCTCCATTGGTTTTCTTTGGTTTTGGGTGTCCTATCTAGGAAAACCATCTCCTACTATTCCACCTCTCCATAGTCTCAACCATATCTCTTTCTTTTATTTTATTTTTCTTCAAGCATGAT